>CAUYLG010069916.1:0-87292 GCA_963573385.1 Cacajao melanocephalus
TTTTGGTGTTTTAGTCATGAAGTCTTTGCCCGTGCCTATGTCCTGAATGGTATTGCCTAGGTTTTCTTCTAGGGTTTTTATAGTTTGAGTTTTACATTTAAGTATTTAACCCATCTTGAGTTAATTTTTGTATAACGTGTAAGGAAGGAGTCCAGTTTCTGTTTTCTGCATATGGCTAGCCAGTTCTCTTTCTTGATAGTCTTTGTTGATTCATGAAATTTTTAAATTTTTATAAAGTGTAATTTATTTCTTTTCCTTTGTTGCATGTGCTTTAGGTACCATGTTTGAGAAACTTTTGTTTAATTCAAGCTCATAAACATTTAAACCTATTTTTGCTAAGAGTTTAAGTTTTAGCCCTTACATTAAAGCATTTGATCCATTTTGAGTTAATTTTTATACGTGGTATGAGACTGGGGTACAAGTTTATTCTTTTGTTCATGCCTAACTAGTCATCTTAGCAACATTTGTTGAAAAGACTATGTTCCTCCATTTAATGTTCTCGACCCCATTGTCAAAAATTAATTGATTCTGTATAAAATTAGAGGTACTGATTTAGTATCTTAGATTCTAGTAAAAAACTTCAGAAAGTCCTTATCACTTTTATTCTCTATCTTTTATATTTGATTTTGTTTTACCTTTCTACAAACTTTTAGAAATGTCTATTAATTCTAAATATTTTGATATTTTACTATCAATTCATTGATGTAGGAAATTTTCAAATTCTCTATGCTAGACCTTTATTCTCACATTCAAACTGCAGCAGTTTTGAAACATATCTAAAAATCTTTGACACTCCTCCACTCAACAGGTGGGATCTATGTTCCATCTGTTTAAATCTCAGCTGAATATAACGACTTCTTTATAACTAAGAGGATTAATTGGTGAGAATATTATGTGACCTTCTAAGGCTGGGTCATTAAATATAACAAAGCTTCCTTGTTGCATGGCTGGGACATTCACACTGGCTGCTTGAGCTTCCATGTAAGAAATTTGCCTACCTTATAATCTCCATTTTGTGTGCCCAGGTCACGTGAAGATTTCAGTCACAGTTCATATGGCTTTAGCTAAGGTCATAGATGAAAGTCAGCATTGGCCAGGTGCAGTGGCTCACAACTGTAATCCCAACACTTTGGTACACTTTGGTAAGCCAACTCACTTGAGCTCAGGAGTTTGAGACCATCCTGGACAACATGGCACAACCCTGTCTCTACAAAAAAATTAGCCATGCATAGTGGTACACACTGGTCATGGCAGGCTGAAGTGGGTGGATCACTTGAGCCTGGGAAGTGGAGGTTGCAGTGAGCCGTGATCTCACCACTGCATTCTAGCCTGGGTGATACAGTAAGACCCTATCTCGAAAAAATCAAAACAAAACCAAAAAACTAAGCATCAATTTCCAGGTAGATGAGCAAGGATGACTCTAGATGATTTCAGTACCCTATCATTGAGTAACCTATAGCCATTGAGTGTTTCCAGCTGAGAGTCCTGAAACTGTAGCAGAAACAAGTCATTCTTCCTGGGACCTGTCCAAATTCTTAACTCCTTTAACCATGAGCATGATAAAATGAGTGTTTAAAGAGCTAGATTTTAGAGTATCTTGTTACTTGGCAATTGTGACCAGAGCACCAGTCTTTCAATTTTGGACAATAATAATTTCCTCCTTCTCTTCTCTTTTTCTGAAACTCCTTTTAGTTGGATGTTGGTCCACCTAGAATGATTCTCTGATGGTCTTACCTTTTGTTCTCCATGACCTCTTACTTTGTCTTTTTGTTGTTGTTTTCTGTGTCTGTATCTCTCTCTCTCTCTCTCTCTCTCTCTCTCTCTCTCTCTCTGTGTGTGTGTGTGTGTGTGTGTGTGTGTAGGAGAAAGATTTTCCTGAATTTTTTCAAATTCTTTTCTTAAATTTTAAAATTTTTATCATAGTATTAACGTATAATAATTTTTATTCTAGTGTTCTGCTACTTTTTATATATCCTACTTTTTTGACATGCATACAATATCATATGCTCCTTCCCTGAAGATATTAATTTTGGAGTTTTTGTATTATATTTTCCCTGGCTCTTCTAGTTTCTTTTCTTCTGTTGCTTCCTTTGCCTTAGTTTTTTTCTATCTTGGAGACATTCCTTAAATGCCCAGTGATCCTTGGCTATCTGTTCACATTTGAGTAAATTTGTAGCTACACATGCATGGTAAGTATTTGCTGACTTCCAGGCTTCATGTGAAATAAAGTTTTTCTTTGTTTACTACCTAATCCCAATGTTTAAAAGTTGTATTTTGTGAGGCCATTTCATTTTCCTAGGGAAGAATCTGTGATCTCTTGCCTGTGAAAACAATTAGGTAATGTTCACTTGCCTGTAGTTCATACTAGAACTGGAATGGGGGCAGGCCCTTAGAGTTTCAACATTCGTTTAATTCTCCAATCTTAGCCTCTTGCCCCCTGCTACTCTCCTGCTTCTCCTATACTAGTCTTAAACCAGTCTGACTCACTTATTCCAAACAATGAAACCTTAGGCTCTTTGGGGGTCAGGAGGAATGTAATGATTCGAGCAGCAAATCTGGAAGCTAACTACAGATAATGTAGCCCCTCATAAATCTCCTAGTGTCTGGTATATGTTTGAAGTTGCCTTCTCCAAGACTTTGAATTCTCAAGAAATTATGGTTTTGTTTTTCATCATAATAGTACTATGATTGTAATCTTCTTTGCTCCCAAAGGCCAGGCATCACTCATCTGTATGTTTTCAGTCTTCCAAAAACATGTTGCAATATTTTATCTGCTCTTATATCCTTTTTCTCTCTGTTTTGTGATTGTGGTTTTATACTTTCTTTAAAAAATATTTTCTGTTATTTTAGTGGAGTTTGGGAAAAATAGTTTTAACCATGCTAAACTAATATTTTACAATTAGTTTTAAAAACTGCAAGTAAATTATCAGTTTTTATGAAGGAATATCTTTGTTTCAGTTATTTATTTTTTCAAATTTATTTGTTTAAATTGACTGATAAAATTGTGTGCATTTCTTGTATACAACATGATATTTAAGGTATATATACATTGTTACATCTGTCTAATTAACATGGTTCCATCTGTCTAATTAACATATGCATTACCCCATACAGTTATCATTTGTGTGGTGAGAGCACTTATTCACTATCTTAACATTTTTAAGAGCACAGTATATCATCATTAGCTATAGTCACCATGCTGTATAATAGATCCCTTAAAAATTTTTCTCTTATCTAACTGTAAATTTGTATCCTTTGACTAACATCCCCCAACTCCCCACCTGCTCCCCAACTAACCTAGCCTCTGGTAACCACCATTCTTTTGTCTATTTCTATGAGGCCATCTTTCTTAGGTGCTACATGAGTGAGATCATCAGGTATTTGTCTTGCTGTGTCTGGCTTCTTTCACTTAACACAGTGGCTTCTAGGATTATCCATATTGTTGTATATGACAGGATTCCCATAAAATGGCTGTACGTCAGTTTTTAGGACACAGCACATGCAATGTAATGGGAATAATATGATTATATTAGTATAAGTAATGATATCACAATATTTAATATAACTGAGCTATGACATCTAAAATTACACTATACTATATAGAAGAACATTTGTTTTCTTTGCATTATATTCTTTGAAAATATATATATATATATGCTTTATGTATGTAAACATACACCGCAGTGTATGTTTCCAATTACGTATGTATTTGTATTTCAGAATATGTGGAAGTAGTTTTTTTGTTTTTTTTCTTTTTCCTAGAGATGTTGGAGTCTGGGACTTAGTAAAGAGGAATTGTGCAATTCCTTCACTCACAATGCTTAGTTTTGACTGATAAATTAATTACGACACTTTCCGTCTACTGTACACTTGGGGAATTTACTTAAATCTACTCTCAGAGCTGACCTCCCAAGAGAATACAAGTCAATTATGGTTCGAGCTCTTCTTGTCTCATTAGCTACTTGAATAATAATACATTTGAATGATGGCCCAGGAGACCAGCATTAGGAAGTGCTTGTCTCAGTCCCAGATGAGTTTCTTGGATAATCCTAAGTGTCTGTGATTAGTTCAAACTGTGTCACAAGACTGACTCAGTAGTGTTCCACTCACTTCCTGAAAAACTGCTGGGATATAGCTTTATCTGGTTTTAGTATATAAAGATCCAATTGTACTAGACATCTGTAGTTTGGTGAATTATTTTTAAGTCATCAAAACTACTTCAAGAAAAGAACCAAGTAATATGTCAGTTTTGCTTATTTTCCACTTGTAAAATAGAAAAGTACGTTGTTCCAAAAAGGATTGAGTGTTAAAGGTTTTTAAAAATTTCTATTTTCTAGGTAGCCAAAAATGACACCTAGCACAAAATCATTTTATTATTCTCATGGCCAGCCATGTTTTGATGCTTGCGGTGGAAATAAGCTATGGACCTGTCTATAAAATTTCACAAATAATTATGACTTGGGTCATTATTTAAGTAAGTCATTTAAGAGAAATTATTACTTTATAAATTATTCCCAAAAGTTTGAAAAAGGAGGGCTAAGTACAACAAATACAGTATAATTGAAGTCAGAATTTGTTAAGAAAAAAAAAAAGGAAAGAAAAGCAAACCATTAGTAAAAATATAAACCACAGTCTCAGAAGAAAAATGATTATTCCCTTATGAGGTATATTTTTAAGTATCTATATGTGTAAAACTAGAAATAAAATCAACTGGCCTTTGAATTAATCCTTGTAACACTTTAGAGAAGGTGATATCAAAGAACAAAACCCAGCAACGTTTTCCAGTGCCTAAAGGGAAGGTATTTCCTATTTGATTTGTGCTTCATTTTGATAATGTATTTAGCTGAACTGAAGCCATCATTTTACAGCACGTTTTTCATCTTATAAAGTACAGATCCTTACTATTTGGGACATTCACCCTTCTCAGAAATCCCAGAGTTTAGAGATAACGTGAATATAATTTTCCTTTAATTCTATCCAAGTTCTATATCATCATTAAATCTTTCCATTATATGTTAACATAAAATCTCTTATACAGATATTATTACTGGAAAGATCTGGATTTCCCATAAAGAGATTTCTGCTTACATTTATCTAAAGAATTCATGAATTTTTATATATGTTATGCACATGCTCACACAAAGTATGTGCAATTGACTCTGTATTGGATGTTTTGAGTTGACAGATTGTTCCATGCATGTGAAATGACTAGTTTATAGGTGAGTTAACTTTCATATTGGCTTCTTTGTTCATAAATGAGGATTAACACATAAGTGGATACCTATGGTGACTAATATTGATCAGCAAATGAATTATGAAATTTAGCATGCCTTTTGCAAATTATTCATCAACTGGAAACTTAATTTCAACTAACACATTTCATTTAAGCATAAAGACCCCAACTAAAATGGAGATGAGATTATTTTAGAAGGGGTTAGTTAGCATCATCCTTCTATGATGAAATATATTTAATTCATTTTGGTGGATAGTATTTGTAAACAAATGTGGCCTGGGATTGAAAACTTTCTCTATAAAGTTTTAACTATTAAACAGATCCTTAATGTTAAACATTGCAACGTAGCAGATAGCCCCCCTCCTCCTGTCTGTTTCTTGTTACAGCTTGAAAACAAATTATCTTGGTCTATGCAGGTGAATGTTTTCTCATGCTAATATAACGATCTCACTGATCTCATTAAAGAAAAGAGTATGCTGAATGTATTATTATTCCTGTACTTCTGCTCAGTTGAGTACTCTGAAAGCATGCTGCCTATTCATCAAAATATAGTGGCAATTCTGTCTAATTGGGATTGGCAGTGACTATGGACTGAATTGTGTCACCACAAAACTCATATGTTGAAGCCTTACCCCACAATGTGTCTACATCTAGACATAAGGTCTTTAGGGAATAATTAAGGTTAAATGAGGTCAAGGGTAGTGCCCTAATCTGATAGGACTAATCCCTTATAAGAAGAGATTCTCTTTCTCTCTCTCTCTCTCTCTCTCTCTCTCTCTTGCTTTCCCTCTCTCTCAATGTGTGTTTGTGGCTTTCTCTGTTTCTGCCATGTTGGACACAGCCATAAGCTGGCCATCCGCAAGCCAGGAAGAGGGCCCTCACTAGAAAAAGAACCCTGCTAAACCTTGATTTGGACTTCCCAGCCTCTGGAAACGTGATAAAATTATTTTTTGTTGAGCCGCCCCATGTATGATATTTTATATGCAGCCTGAGCTAATACAACAGTTTACAATTAGGGTACTTTCATAGAAGGTCTGCTGTCACATTGAGCAAGATGCCTTACTTATTTAAAAACAAATTGATTAATTATAAATTATAATGAATTAGACAACTGCTATAGAGAAAAACAGCACTTTTGCTTATAATTAAAGGATAAAAATATCTTTTATAATATCACTGCTGTATTTAACAAAAGTTCTAAAATACTATGGTAATTATATGTATGTCTGCAGGAATCTTGGAATATTTGTAACAGCAGTTACAAATCCCTAAGTTCAATAATTGTGTAATAATATCAAAAATATGTCATATTTGTTGGGTCCTTACTATGTTCTAAGAGACATAATTACATGATATGTTTTAAACTTAACACTATGAAGTAGATACTGTTATTTTTCCCATTTCACAGATGATGAAATTGACCACAGACATTCAAACAATGGGAGCATAAGAATTTCATTAGATAGTCTCAATGTCTCATTAAACCACAGTGCCCAGTGCTGCACCTTGGCCAGGAAGATGTGTCTGCAACATAAATCATAGGCTGGTGTCCATGGGACAAGGCTGCCCCAAATAACTCTGGAGATAAGTTGCCAGTTTTTTCACTCTTGTCTCCCTTTTTGCAGACGGTGTTTAGATCATTTTTTTTCCCTCATGAACCCATTTTTTACTTTAGACAGAGAGAAAAATTTACCTAGATAAGAGCTTTCTCATTTACCCTCACTTTCCAGTTTTGCATCCTTAAGCTTATACTCAGGATTAGTTTGATTGAATTTGAGGTGTTCTCGAACACTTATGACATCTCTTTAAAAGAGATAACTTATTCCTTACATTTTGAGGCTTTTAAAATTTATTCTCTGAGAGTAATCATAATTTCAATTTTTGAAATGTCTTATTTATATCCCTACTTACAAAGAAAAAGTAAAAAAGAGGATGGAGAGAGAGAAAGCTATCTATCTCTTTGGAGCCCAAGACATTTTCAGAGTAAATAAACTGTCTCCCCTTTTCTTAGATTCTATCTTTTGTAGTGGGTCCAGGTCCAGTAAAAGTTTCTCAAATTTTTTGATAGCCACCAAATAAGTAAACCAGTGATCCTTTTCAAGATAATGTCCTGTCTCTCCTTCTTCTCCTAGACCATTAAAATGAAAGAGGAAGGGGGTACATATTCACCAGGAGGATTCTCCCATGTAACTATGGTAAAGGGAAGAGAGTGAAACTGCTAATAGATACATCAGTAGGCAGCAAATGCATGTACTTTCCTGTGTTTCCTGCTGTGAATGTCTGTTGGGAGGATCAGTACCACCTGGTCCCTCATCAACTAGATATGAGTTTCCTAGCCAAAGCAGATTGTTATCGCATTCTCCCCAAAGCCAGTGTTTATTACATCACAGAAGAGGCATTAAACAAACACTAACAAACACAAGCTCATTATGTAGTAAAATGGATGTATTTTAAAATATTGCTATTTGATATCATATATTCAATATATTAAAAATATTGCTATTTGATATCATACCAAATGTTACCAAAGACTGCATTGAGGGAATACTTTTCTCTATGAGAAGTAACCTCTTGTTCTTAAGAGTTGGTTAAGAACTTAGTTGGTTAAACATTCCTTAAAAACACAGGAAATCTATCTAGATTGTCAAACAATTGGCTACAGGGACAGCTGAATCAGAGAAGGCTTCCCAAGATTGATTAGTTGTGTGGATTTTGTCCATTTGCCTAACACATGGCCATAATTATTGTAACCATCATAAAACAATTTATAAAATAAACTAAAATAGGCAAAAGTGTGAAAAATTGATACAAATTAATACATGGAAAGCAGACAGTTAAGAAAGGATTACAGTGAGAAAAAAATAAAATAGTTCAGAATAAATTAGTGTATTTTAAAAGAAGTGACATTTTTTTTTTAAATGAGAGAATTGGAAGTCAGAAAAATAAATATTTAGGAGTAAAAAATAGAGATAAAATTATATATAAGATAAAAGAGATAAAATGCTATAAGTAAAAAGTTTGTAACATGTAAAAACCTGCATAAAATATATCTCATACATGCTGCAATCATAAAAGCAAGTAGATTGTATAATGAGAATAAGAATTAAGGATTAAAAAATATTGAGTACGGATTATAATACAAAATGATGGAAATAAGACCAATAAAAACACAAAATGAAAGTAATAATTATTAGACAACTAGTTAGTAAAATTAAAAAGCTATAGGGCCAGGCGTGATGGCTCGCACCTGTAATCACAGCACTTTGGGAGGCCAAGGCGGGCAGATCACCTGAGGTCAGGAGTTGAGACTAGCCTGGCCAACATGGTAAAACCTTGTCTCTACTAAAAATACAAAAAAATTAGCCAGGCATAGTGATGTGAGCCTGTAGTGCCAGCTACTTGGGAGGCTGAGGCAGGAGAATGATTTGAATCTAAAAGGTGGAGGTCACAGTGAACTGAGCTCGTGCCACTGCACTCCAGCCTGGGTGACAGAGCTAGACTCCATCTAAAAAAAAAAAAAAATCCTATAAAAAGTAAGACAATTTTAAAAACTTTTAAAAAACATATCAAGATATGAATTTGGATATTGCCAAGATGTGTGAAACCTTGACAAAGTTCTGACATGGATCAGCAAAGTCAATGTCAATGGGATGACCTTAGTATGGTGATCAAAATAATTCTTTATAGTAGAAATTGCTAATTCCATGAAAGAAGAAACTAGTTTATACTTATCTGAATACACTTATCTGTCTATATTTCAAAGATTAACATTTTGAACTACTTAGAAAAAACTTTATAAACTCTTGCAGTGGAGTGGAAAGAAAAACATTATTTCCATTTTAGAATAATGTGAAGTATAAACACATGATTACCCATGTCAAGATAAACTATCTCAGTTTGGAAAATTTTTTTTATCATTCTGTTTTAGAAACCAAGAATAGTCTTCAAGAACTAAAATAGTGAACTCTGTGAGTCAAACAAATGAGCATTTTTATTATGATATGACCTTTTAGTCTATTTGGTCCTGATACTGATGTGATGTCCTTTTCTGGATTAAGAATAAATAGGTCAGCTCAGTAATTTCTGAATACCAAATTTAGCCTTCCTTTTGTTTTTAGCTCAACAGAGGAGAATGATACGGCAAACATCCTTGAGAAGGTAGTATGAGTCTGTGTGCGCTATTAATACCTACATTATTTTGTCTATGTAGGATTCAAACCCAGAGAGACAGAAGAAGGAGTAGTAGGTTGAATCACAAGGGAAGAGGCTCTGGGGTATAGCTGGGGACACAAAATGAACAGATGTCTGAAGGATGAGGTGTGTGGATCCAGGAACTGGTCATCAGGAAACTTCAATGTTGCTCTATAGAAGATGAAGAATTGTAGATGAAAATGCTTATTTTATACATCAATTGTCCCCTCAGGACCTGTGCCCTAGAGAGACTTCAGGACAGTACAGAGTGACTTTGGCTTCATCCTGCTTTTCAGTAGCTGAGGTCTGTTTATAGCACTCTCCTCTCCCCTGCCTTGGTGCTCCATGTCTTTTCACTGTCCGAAGCCTCCTGACACACCAAGAACCCACACATGACCACCTTCTCTGTTCCCTTCAAAGTACCATGTGCTAAATTTTTGATCTTGGCTCAGATTCCAAGTTTTAAGCTGAATCTGATGTCAACTGGATTGAAAAGAAAAGCAATTAGATTATACTAATTCATACCAGACGTGTGAATAACTGATAACCCCACCCACTTCCAATCACTTTGAGAAAAATTTGCATTGTAGAATAAGACATGTTAATTCTAATAAATATTCAATTAATAGTTCAGTCAATATGAGAAAGTGAAAAAAAGATAATAAAATGTCAGGGATTGTGAAAAAAATTGTGGAGAGAAGGAACATATTTAATGACTTCTAAGTGTTTATATACTTTATTTCTAAATTCTATTCTTGAATCCTGGGATATACTTTTTAGTGCCTGGTCAAATACGGTCTGTGATTTTTCCACCTTTCTATGTATTGATTAGTATAATGTTTTAGGCACAAGATCCATCTTGGTTACTGCCTTGATTAAAGTTATAGTGCTTTTTGACAACACAAATTCTGAGTATAATCCTTGTCCTGCTCCAGTTTCTTTCTAAATCATAAGAATTGAATTCCTGCTCATTAGAGCTGTTGGTTGTTTTTTACTTTTTGATAGAAAAAGTTCTATTTTGTTTAATGAATAGTTATAAACAAGGGTTAAATGACTTCTTTAGATGAAACAAACAAACGAAACTATCAGCAGAACTATCCCCCTCCTAAGAAATACATATGCTTGTATACCTTTAATTGATTAAAGGTTATAATATGCAGATCTCTAATACACATATTTATCTCTAATCTTTCCCATAACTTTGAACATCCCCCACTAAATTATGAAGAAACTCTAGCGTGCAGCAGAGGTCAGATGTTTTCTTCTGATATCTCTTGTTCTCCAAGTTAGTCTTTTGCTAGGAATAAAGGCATAGTCTAGAGTGTCAAGTCCAAAGAAATGGACACAAACTTGGAAAGTTACTATATCTGAATTTAAAGTGCATTGGGAAAGATGCCCTGGAAAAAAAAGGTGACACTGGGCAAACAGGTATAGAAGCAGTCGGAAAAGAATTCTGGGAGCAAAAGCTCTAGGTTGCAAGTGAATAAAGCAGTTTCTACTTTACAAGCCTACCTATTTCTTTCCTGCTTTTGTAAGTGCATCAAAGAAAATAAAGTATATTACCCATGAGCTGAATTTTAACTCTGTTTCTTACTTGAATGTGACTTTAGACAAGTATTTTTAACTCTCTGCTTTAATTTTCTAATATGTAAAAATAATTTTAAATATGTTTACTCTGATGAATTTACAGTCATTGGAAGAATCAAATAAGATGATAGATATAAAAGTTCTTTTTTTTCTTTTGACAACCACCATGTTGGATGAAAAAGTTCTTTTTTCTATTAAAGTCCATGATTGACATTCCTTCATAGAATTTATCTGAAGAAACAAATATTCATAGCAGTATTATATTAATTGTTAAATTTTTATATCTGCTAGTGTGTTCATTTATAAGAACTGCCAAGTCAGGTGAACAATGATACAAATAAGAATATTTGGGGTTTTAAAATCAATATTTTTGTTTTTGGAGACAGGTATCCCTCTGTCACCCAGGCTGGAGTGCAGTGGTACGATCTTGGCTCACTGCAACCTCCACCTTCTAGGTTCAAGTGATTCTCCTGCCTCAGCCTTCTGAGTAGCTGGGACTACCAGTGCCTGCCACCATGCCCAGCTAATTTTTTGTATTTTAGTAGAAACGAAGTTTCACCATGTTGCCCAGGGTGGTCTTGAACTCCTGAGCTCAGGCAATTCACCCTCCTCAGCCTCTCAAAGTGCTGGGATTACAGGCATGTGCCACCGTGCCCAGCCCATTAATATCTCAATAAGTAAACTGTTTTACTGAGTCTATATGTTGAACTAAATATTACTAGTTCAACGTATAGACTCAGTAAAACAGCTATGTGGATATTTAATGAATGATACATTGCTTTTGTACTAAACAGAGAATATTTTACAAATATAGTTTATAAAAATAGTTTGCAGGAAAGTATATATTATTGTTATGGGCTGAATGTTTGTTCTCCCAACTCCAATTTATATGTTGAAGCCCTAACCTCCAAAACAGTTGTATGTGGAGATGGGGTCTCTGGTAGGTAATTAGATTTAGATGAACTCATGAGGGTAGGGCCCTCATGATCGATACGCCTTTACAAGAAGAGGCAACAGAGAGCTTGCTCTCTTTCTTTTTCTCTCCGTACATTCACAGGGAAGTCATGTGAGCACACAGTAAGATAGAAGAATAGACATCAATCTCCTAAAAATGGTTAGCATTAGAATTTAAGAATTCAGGGCTCTCCACATTTTTACACTATAAATTTGTGCATTATAGTAATATTTTTAATGTGCATGTATACCCTTCTGATTTAAAAAAGAAAAGAAAAGATAGTTTTATTTAAGAAAGAAATAAGAATAAAATCTTAGAAAGAACATTTAAGTTTACAGTCAAATGACTGATATTTTTCTTGATCATTTTACTTAAAAACTATATCGGCAAAAAACTCCAGTTTCCTAAACCTCAATCCCTTACTCTGTAAATTATATATAACAATATTTGCCATACCCAAGGTCTGCAAATTTTGTGGGGAAATTTTGTAAGAGATAAAGCATAAGAAAGATTTTAAAAACCATGGAAGTACTTTTCATAACTTATCATAAATAGGTTAGGCATTAAATTTCTGAAGGAAACATTTCTGAATAAGAAGGAGAAAAGAAACTTTAGACATGAGAACTTTAAGAACTAGCTAGCAATACACAAAGATGCTTTTGAAAATGTTATTCATCCATATGAAAAGGAGTGAAAATGAAATTGTTAGCATTGCTAACCACGTCCGGGAACAAAGAGAACCAGCCTATTATTCTGAGATGTCACATATTTCCGATGATAAAGTTCTTATCTTTTTTTTTTAAGCATTATTCTGATATTCTCTCTCTGTTAAGCTTATCTTTTTTCTTCTTTCCGATTTCTTTGCATTTCTGTCTTTGAATGTGTATTTCAGAAAATTGAGAGAGTTCACATCCTTAGCTCTGATCAGACTAGACTAATTCAAGGTCTGTGTTTCTTCATCACTTTCAATAGTTTAGTAAGACCTATTGACCAGAAACAATAGTCTGAATTTTCCTGTGAAAAATAACATGTGCTATTACAAACAAACAATGACTCATTTCTATCTGCTGCCTTGATTGATGCTGAATTAACTTTAGCAGTGTCTGCAGTAAGATATGAAAAACAAGCTAAGTTTGATGTTGAGCTGCTTCACTGTGTATTTGACAGATCATTCACTTTGAAAAAAGTAGTCCCATTTTCCTGTCACTTACCTTCAGTATATTGTGGGAGTAAAAAGTTTAGTGAAACAAAGGTCATATATAGTATTACATTTAAAAAAATCTGACATTGCTATCTTGGAGGACAAGTTTTCTATGGAATGACTGGCAACCACAGTTAAAAATAAGTCTTTGGTGTCATCTTTTCTTCAACAAATAAATACATCGCCTTGTTAGAAGATCTGTGGATACTCATATGCATACTCACATGTATACTCATACGTACATGATCACAGACATCTAACACTTCATATTTTCCCTTTATGGATTAGAAGAATAGAAACTTTCCAGTAAGGAAAATTGAATGCTACAGGCTTTGATTGTCATTCCAGTTTTTTATTTGTTTGTTGTTTTGTCTGAGACGGAGTCTCGCCCTGGAGACTCCAGGCTGGAGTGCAGTGGTGGGATCTTGGCTCACTGCAACCTCTGCCTCCCAGGTTCAAGTGATTTTCATGCCTCGGCCTACCAAACAACTGGGATTACAGGCATGCGCTAACACGCCCGACTAATTTTTGTATTTTTAGTAGAGACGGGGTTTCACCATGTTGGCCAGGCTCATCTCAAACTCCTGACCTCAAGGGATCTGCCCGCTTCGGCCTCCCAAAGTGCTGGGATTACAGGTATGGGCGAATGCACCTGGCCTGCAGATTTAAAAAGAAGTATGTACTGTTTCACATTAAAGTATAAAGTTGATCTGGGATTCTATGAAATTTCTTTAGTCTATGTTTCTTTTAGAAAAAAGTAAATAAGGGCAGAATTCTCTCTCTAGGTTCTCTACATTCCAGATTAACCGAGAGTGCCGGATTAACTAGATAAAAAGTAAATATATAAAACACAGGAAGATGTGAATGTCTAAACTGATAGTTTAGAAATAAAAATAGAGTTAAACCAGAGTAGTTATACTTTCAAAATAAGAATGCTTTGTTTTAAGAAAAATCAATTTTCTGAAAGATTATTTGAATGCTTAGTGGATTTATTTGTTTAATTTTATTTTGATATTTGTATTGTGATATAATTCACATACCATATAATTCACCCATTTCAAGTGCACCATATCAGGCCAAGCCTGGTGGCTCATGCTTATAATCCCAACACTTAGGGAGCCTGAGGCAGAAGAATCATCTGAGGCCAGGAGTTCAAGACCAGCCTGGGCAACATAGTGAGACCCTACAAAAAATTTAAAAATTAGCCAGATGTGGTGTTGTGTACTTGTGCTCCCAGATACTCAGGATAGCTTGAACCCAGGAAGTTGAGGCTGCAGTGAGCCAAGTTCATGCCACTGCACTCCAGCCTGGGTGACAGAATGAGACCCTGTCTCGAAAAAACAAAAATTAAAACTGAAAAGTGTACAATTCAGTATTTTTTCATATATTAATGCTTTCACAACCATCATCACAATTTAATTTTAGAACATTTTCTTTCCTGCTAAAAGGATGTGCCATACTTTACTGATCCATTCATCAGTTGACAAATATTGGCATTTTTTCTACTTTTTAGCTATTGAGAATAATGCTGCTGTAAACAGCTGCCTATATCCACAATAGGCAAATCTATGGAGATAGAATGCAGATTAACAATTGATCCTGTTGGAAGATGGGAGTGGGTGATAATGCTGATTGACTGCTAATCAGTGCAGGGTTTCTTTAAGCAGGGAAAAGAAAATATTCTAATATTAAATTGTGATGCTGCTGTAAACATTTATGTACAAGTTTTTGTGTTTGCTATTCTCTTGAGTATGTAAATAGGAGTGGAATTGTTGCATCATATAGTAACTCTATGTTTAATTCCCAAGGACTACCAAACCATTTTCCACAGTGGTTACACTATTTTACATTCCCACTAGCAGGGAATGAGGGTTCCACTTTCTACGCTTCCTCACTAAAACGAGTTATTCTCTGTGTTTTTTTATTATAGCCAGTCTAGTGAAGTGCCATCTAAAAATGGTTTTTATTTTTATTTCTGTAATGACTAGTGATGTTGAGTATTTTTTCATGCGCTGCTTATTGATCATTTGTATATCTTTGGAAAAATATCTATCCAAATTTTTTGCCCATTTTTAAACTGGGTTATCTCTTTTCTATTGAGTTTTAAATGTTCTATTTTCTGAATACAAGTCTCTTACCAGATAAATGATTTGCAAACACTTTCTTCCATTCTATAGGTTGTCTTTTGTCTTTCTTGATAGTGTCCTCTGACATGCAAACATAAAATGTTGATTTCATCTAATTTATCTATTTTGCTGTTGTTGTTAGGTTTGCATTTGGTATCATATCTGAGAAGTTATTGCCTAAGCCAAGGTCATGAAGATTACATGTATGTTTTTCTAAGAGTTTAATAGTTTCAGCTCTTAAATTTTCATTTATGATTTATTGTCAGATAATTTTTATGTATGATCTGAGTTAGAAGGACAATGTTATTTTTGCATGTTGATATCCATTTCTCTTATTAATATTTAATTAAAAATCTGAAAGCTTTCTTCAGTAGTCTTAACATTTTTTACTTCTTAAAGTCACCTAGCCATGCTATTTTCTATTTTAAATAGTTTATAAATCTTGTTTGTAAGAGATAGTTTATCATTCAGCTGTTAATAAAATAGTATTTGGCAACTGTGAAGTAAAAGAAAAAAGTTCTACTTCATGAGTATGCAAATATAAACAGAATAATAAATGTCATAAAAGGTCTATGTCAGGACAATTAAATATACTTAGCTGCATATATTTGCATGGCAAATGACAACATATAATCAAAAACAAATATGATTATTTGAAAAATGTATGCTTGAGAATAGTAATGAATAAGCCAAAGAATGTCTCAGAATTGGTTGATTTCCTTTCTAGTTAGCATAAGTGAAATATTTTACCACATGAGAAAGCCTAATCCAGTTTTCAAGTTACAAAAAAAAAAAAAAAAATCCAAACTGATGCAAGCAAAAAGTGAGTATGTTGATTCATATCCGTGGAATGTCCATGGGTAGGTCTTGCTTCAATTACAGCTGAATTCACAAGCACAGTACTGTCATCATGCCTTACTCTTCTTCTCTCTCAATTCTGTTCCCCGTGCAAGGTCAATTTCCAGTCTGGCAAATGCCACCAAGAACTGTATGCTACACTTCAGTGTTCCTAATCCATTTGATAAGTAAACTTTATTTTCATTAACATTTTTAACAAAATTTCTGTGCTTGTTTGTGACTTGGATTGGGTTTAATAGTCACCCCTAAACCAATTCCTATACCTAGAAGAATGTGGTGACCTTTCTGTTATAGGACCGAGTCACAAACTGACTCTTGGAATCAAGTGGAGAGCCCATTCTATACCAAGCTCACATGATGGTTAATTTTATGTGTCAGCCTGGCTAGGCTATGGTCAAACAACAGTCTAAGTGTTTTGATGTGGTACTTTTTAGATGCATTTAGCATTTTAGTCAGTAAACTTTGAGTAAAGCAGATTGCCCTTCATACGGTGAATGGGTCTCGTCTAATCAGTTGAGGGCTTTAAGAGCAAAGACGGAAGTTGCCCCAACAGGAAGGAATTCTGCATGAGTTTCCAGCCTTTGGACTCAAAACTACAACACTGACCCTCAGACTTTTCAGCCTGCCAGCCTACTCTCAGATTTTCAACTTGACAGGCCCCACACTCATGTGAACCAATTTCTTAAATATCTCTGGATATATATCCATCCTCTTGACCTGTTTCTCTGAAGAGTCCTATCTAATATAACACATGATTTAAGATTGAGGGAGACGTGATTTCACACAAGACATCAAGGCTCTGGTAAAAAGGACAAGAGGTACAGAATATAAGTTAGATAATGAAATCAACGTGGATACTGCTAAAAATCTTCTAATGTTTTAATGTAATATTTGACTTGCTCCAAAAGGTTCACTTGCAGTGCCACTTGCTGTATTAATATACAAAATAACAGTGCAAGTTTTTTGTTTTTGTTTTTGTTTTGAGATAGGGTCTCACTCTGTCACCCAGGCTGGAGTGCAGTGGTGTCATCTAGGCTCACAGCAACCTCTGTTTCCTGGGTTCAAACGATTCTCCTGCTTCAGCCTCTCTAGTAGCTGGGATTACAGGCACCTGCCACATGCACAACTAATTTTTGTATTTTTAGTAGAGACAAAGTTTTGTCATGTTGGCCAGGCTGGTCTCAAATTCCTGACCTCTGGTGATCCGCCTGACTTGGCCTCCCAAAGTGCTGGGATTGCAGGCGTGAGCCACCATGCCTGGCCAACACAAATATTTTTTTAAAGGTGGAGGAGAGCTCTGATGAATATGTTATGTTCTTTCTCTGCTCTATTAAGACATTATCAGCATCTATTAATTATTTTCCATCTTGGAATTTGTGAAGAAACACAGTCATTGGACAGTATAGAACCAATGTTTTAATGTATAGAATGATTATGGTATATGTCAGGTCTATGAGTTTGGGTATAAACACTTCATAGATAATGCCCAGAACAGGAAGTCTGGGGTGGAAAGTAAATATAGGTATACAGAAAGAATCCTACAAGGAGCAGTCAAATACTTCTCTGATGCCAAACTCACAAAGGTTTTCATTTATTTTATAGTTGTACAGATTCCCAAGGAATCCCAGGATTTGAATTTATTAGACAGTGCAATAATTATCCTCTAAAAATTACTAGGAGTTTGTCTACTAAGTAACAGTATATATACATACACATAAACACATACACACATTTGATCTGAGTCTAATGGGAACTGGCAAGTGCTAGGTGAACACGTTCAGAAGCATTTCTAGAAGATTCCAAGAAATATGAAAATATCATAGGAATAATAAAGCATAGCATATGAACCTATGCCAATGACAATAAATGTTATTCAATTCCCATTATGGGCAACACTTTGTGCTTGGCACTTGGGATTAAAAAGGTACGTGAGACTGATGACATTGCCCACAGATGTAAAGTCTTGTTGGAACAGAAAACAGAAGCATCGTTTCAGTTAGTAAGCTTTACTCTACAAGTAGCCACACATCCAAATCACTTTGAGTTAAATAAAAAGTAAATATATCACAATGTCGCATCCTAAGGTAGGGAGGATAGGATAACTTATCAGCAAGCCCTGCCTCTGCTTCCCATGATTCTCTTGACTTTGCTTGTCTTATGCGGCAGTGGTATGGACCTCATATCCAAGGTTTATGCTTTTTAAAGAAGGAAAACCTGATAATTCCAAGTGGTAGCCTTCCAAGTCAGAGTCTTGGATAGTACCTGTCCTTGAAACTAAAAACAATCCCTGAAACCACAAGGTTGCTATACAATAAAAAGAGAGAAGAATGAGTTACTATGGAAAAAGCATCAATTTTCTTAATAAATATAAAAGCACAAATCATGTGTGCCAAATTTAAGAAAGAAAACACAATTATTACTACAATAGCTCAGAGAAAATAATTAATAGATTTTGAATTAATGAGAAGTCTTAATGGAAGATGTATGTGAAACTGTTACAGTAAAGATAAGAGTTAGGACAGAGATAGTTTCAGACCAAATATATGTATATATATCCTGAGCAAAGACACAGATACAGAGTTGTGCAGGTGTGTTTAAGATAAACCCAATTGTCTGAACTGAACACAGTGTGTGGAGAGTTTAATAGAACCCAGATTACGAAAGATCTTATGTACTAGACTGAGGAATTTGTATTTATCTTTTGACAGCAAATTATACAATTGTGCAGAAAAATAAATTGATGCCATCTGAGGCCTAAATTCCAGTTTGCTACTAACTTTGCAACCTCTGGTAAACTACTTAAATTGCCTAGATTTAAATTTTCTCGTTAATAAAATGGGTAGGTTTGAATATGTGATTCCTAACTTACTTTCCAAACTTAATTTCCTTTTGACTCTTTAAAACTCTAAAATGACATCAATGTGAAAGTTCTTGAGGAAAAGAGGAATATAGAAAGCACTGGGTTAGAAAGACAGGACTTAGGAAAGTGTTTGAACCACTTTGAATGAAGAGGATGTAGCTTCAGGGAGTTCAGGTAGGAGACAGTTATTGTTTGGGATCACGTGATAAGAACCCTAACTAGAACCGAAGGTCTGGGAATAGAAACAAAAGAAGGGTGGATTTTGAAAAGAAAATATTTTTGGAGATTTAAGACTTTTGACAGTCTTGATGATAGGGAAGAGGAAGGTGAAATAAATCAAGATCAATCTAGGAACGTGAGCCTAAGTAAGGTACAAAACGTCAAAAATAAGGATATTAAGAGCGGGAGATCATTGAGCTCTTTAAAAAAGATGGCCATCGGGCTTTAGAACACATGCTGAAATGTGGCTGAGAATAACGGATGCGAGACTCATTCACAGAGGGGCAATGAGTGATAAGATAAAAATAAAGATAAGATCAGAAACAACAACGGTACAGAACAAAATGGAGAGGCGAAATGATGATTCAAGTGTATGTCCATATTTAAGCAGTCAATGTGAAGGGGAAATTTAAGAAGGGAGGAAAAGATAGCTGTGTTCTGAAACTGAAGGAAACCACGTCAAGGCTGCAAATAGCTCATGGAGAGCAAGAATAGAGACACGGATATTAAACATGGCAAAAAGGAGACCAAAGGTCGGTGACCTTGAAAATAAGTGTTCTAGTAAGGTGAGAAAAGTAGTCCTATGTAACAAGGAGTAAGAGACAGGCAAGAGGCCAATGCAGACTAGTATTTAGAAATTCCGGTTTTGCAAAAAAAAAAAAAATTTAAAATGGGGAATCATTAATAGAGAGAAGTAGCAGGTGACGTGATAGAGCTTGAGACAAAGAATGCACGTGCGAGTGGAGCGTTCTAGAGAAACTGACGCCATTCTCATAGGTACATACTGAGGTAGGGAGGGAAGTTGCTTTTGGAGAAATTTTGGTTTTGGTTGCAGAAAATATTGAGTAGCTAATTGAATTATTATTATTACTTTGTCACCCATTAAGCGTGTATTATATTCCAGGAACCATGATAAGTGCTTTCTGCATGGAATTTAATTTTCACAGTAATCTTATGAGATAACCAACATTTCATGTTATAACTCACATTTATATATGACAAAATGTAAGGCTTAGTGTTTAGGCAGCTTACCTAATATTGCAGAACAATCAAGGTATGATTTAAAGCCAGACCTGTCTAACTCTGTTAAGAACAGAACACAATGTGTGGAAAGTTTGATAGAACCCAGATCACAAAAGGTAAAGTTTAAGGTCTTATTTAAAGACAGACCTGTCTAACTCTGTTAAGGAGATGGTTTGGGGAAAAGATGTCATTGAGCTCTCTAAATAAAATGGCCATCAGGCTTTAGAACACATGCTGAAATGTTGCTGAGAATGATGGATATGGATATGTTAAGAACAGAGATAGACAGATCTGACTTTAAATCATACCTTAAACTTTAAATCATACTCTGTCCTTTTGTTATGTTGGCCCGAATCTTTTCCATAAATTAAAAGAGAACATCAGCTGGGTGTGGTGGCTCATGCCTGTAACCCCGGCATTTTGGGAGGCTAAGGTGAGAGGATCACTTGAACCTAAGAGTTTGAGACCAGCCTGGTCAACCTGACAAAAAAATTGTCTCTACAAAAATGATAAACAATAGCTAGGCACAGTGGCATGTGCTTGTAGTTCAGCTATGAGGGAGGCTAAGATGGGAGAATTGTTTGAGCCCAGGGGATCGAGGCTACAGAGAGCCAAGATCATACCATTGCATTCCAGCCCGGGTGACAATGAGAGCCTTTCTCAAAATTAATAAATAAAGTAAAAGAGAACATCATTTGCTGACATTTAGAGTGAGTGTGGCATATGTTTGTGGACTAGATTTGTAACCTATTTTAATATTTAGAACCATAGTCGGGGGGGGACATAAAATATGAAAGCTTAAATATGTCTGAGTCCTAAATTTCTATCTTGAACAGAGCTGAGTAAACAATAATATGAAGGCTCGTTGTTGCCTTACTCATGAATTTATGACTGTGCCATTCTCCAGTAGGGAGCAGCACTCAACCACCTATGCAACTATCTACTCTGTCGCAAATAAAATGAGACGAAGAAAACCTTTTGAAGACTCTAAGTAGTAAAGAAACAGAACCTCTGATAATTGAGTCCTGTCTTCAGAAAGCATTTAATGAAATATGTAGATTATAGTTTTGCTCCCTATTATATTATATATGCATTAGTTAAAAGAGCTATTTTATCAATTCTATTTAAGAACCGTAAGAGAGCTTCTTAGAAATGCTCTTGATTATAGATTGATGTAAAGAGCAAATAAATTGTATTTAATATTCTGAAAATATAATTCTTAAAATTCAGAGTAATGAGAAAAATATTGTAAAACCAATGCTTGGAAGTTGATACATAAAAGGTATTTCAGCATTTAAAATTTTGGAGTATAAATAAGAAAGTACTATTTGTCATTGACTAAATGAAAGAGGACATAATAATACTATAAAATGAAGTTTTTCTTTTGTTTGTTAGAAGGCCCCTGGGCCATGCCACATTTTTGTTATAAATATGATACATGCTTTGTTTGTGATTTTATGAATTTGGTTCATAACACTGCCATTACATTAAATACTTTGTTTCAAAAATTATTTTGGGGGTGTTGAACATACAAGTATTAGCAAACAGAAGAAAAATTATGGTTGTTTTCATTTCACACAGACCAGAAATGTAAAATTGGAAGAGAAATTCACATCATCTAGTGACTAAGCTTTTTGGTTAAAGATAAATATTGTTTCTGGGCAATGTTAAATTTTTTCACTAAGTAAGCATAACATTTTAAAATTCAATACCCTAGTTCTGGCTTTAGAACATTCAGAATTACCCTGAAGAAATAAGCTTTGTTGTGTAGGTGTCAAGGTCTTTGGCCTTCTGAAGTTTCAGAAATCCCTGACATGAGGCCGATTAATAGGAGGAAAGGCACACACATTTATTTGACATGTATACACAGGAACCTTCAGAATGAAGACTCAACTCCCAAGTAAGGTACTGAAGCTTATATACCATCTTGAGGTTGCAGAAAGACAGTTGGCTCAGAGTGTGGGAAGAAACCGTTTATGCTGTTAAATCAGGTTTTTGTGGCAAGATAGGTGACAGGAGGGGCGGAATAGAAGGCTTGCCCAGTAAAGGTGGTCTTGTTATGTAGATGAAACTGTTATAGGAAAGGGGTCCCAATCCAGACCCCAAGAGAGGGTTCTTGGCTCTCACATAAGAAAGAAATCAGGGCAAGTCTGTAAAGTGAAGGGAAGTTTATTAAGAAAGTAAAGAAATAAAAGAATGGCTGCTCCATAGATAAAGCAGCCCTGAAGGCTGCTGGTTGCCCATTTTTATGGTTATTTCTTGATGATATACTAAACAAGGGGTGGATTATTCATGCTTCCCTTTTTTAGACCATATAGAGTAACTTCCTGAAGTTGCCATGGCATTCGTAAACTGTCTTTGTGCTGGTGGAAGTGTAGCAGTGAGGACAGCCAGAGGTCACTCTCCTGGCCATCTGGGTTTTGGCGGGTGTTAGCCGGCTTCTTTACTACAACCTGTTTTAACATCAAGGTCTTTTTGACCTGTATGTAGTGCTGACCGCCTATCTCATCTTGTGACTTAGAATGCCTTAACTGTCTGGGAATGCAGCCCAATAGGTTTCAGTCTCATTTTACCCAGCTCATGTTCAAGATGGAGTTGCTCTGGTTCATATGCCTCAGAGGTAGCAGCCCTCAGAGCGATTAGGTGGTGTCTCTTTTTGGAACATTAAAGGTATCAGACTCTCTCGGCTAATCTTTCCTAGATCCAGGAAAGGCCTAGAAAGGGATCTAGGAGAGATTAGCTGTATTAGTGGAGATTCTCTGCAGATGCAAATTTCTGCCACAAAAGACTACTTCGCAGGGCCATGTCAGTCCGATGGCCCTGTGGCAACCATTTTGAAATATGTCAAATAAATATATTTTGGGGTAATAAAGTATGACTTCCTTCAGTTCAACAGCCAAACATGAGTTTTATGTATATTATTATTATAGTACATAGCTGGAACACAGCAGGAGAGGGATCCCCCCCGCCCCCCACCAGGAATGTCAGGTGACCATCAGTTGATGGTGAAGTGGTTGTTAACTCTCTCTCTAGAATAATAATTGGTCACAGACAGCACCAGGAAAAGGCAGTCTCCCAATTAATACAAAAAACCTGAAACTTCTGATCAGCATCTTCCCGATAAGACCTTAGGAGTTGCATGAGCGGGCTCAAGCATGCACAGTCAGAGGCAAAATGGTGGAGTTTAACTGGTATATGGCCTTCTAGGGATATTCAGCTGGTAAGAGAAGAATGCCTCAAATGAGCATGCATGTAGCTTCACTAAACACACTATGCATGCTCCTCTCCCAAGTGCTGGCAGGCCTCTGTGCATGTGGACAGCCCACCCCAAGGGAAGAATTAGGGGAGAAGGGACACATGACCCCAGATGTATGCCAACATATAAAACCCCAAGTCAAAGGTCATACAGGGCCCTTGACTCTCTCTAATCACCTGCTCGCTCTCTTTCCAGTGTAATGTCGTTCCTTTTGTCACTGCTCTAAACATTTTAATAAACTTTCACTCCTATTCTAAAACTTGCCTCAGTCTTTTTTCCTGCCTATGACCCTCAGTCAAATTCTTTCTTCTGAGAAGGCAAGAACTGAGGTTGCTGCAGACCTGTATGGATTCACTGCCGGTAGTTGTTGGTAAAGTCTTCTTACTACCTGTGAGTTAACCACTTTCTGTTGCTGAGGCTCTGACCCCTGGCCTGGCACCAGTGACACAGCCTCAGGAGGTTCTGACATGTGCTCAAAGTGACTGGGCTACAGCTTGGTTTTATACATTTTAGGGAAATATGAGACATCAATTAATAGATGTAAGACGCATATTGGTGCAGTCCAGAAAGGCAAAACAACTCAAAGCAAGGGCTTCCAGGTCACAGGTGGATTCAAGAATTTTCTAATTGGCGATTGGTTGAAAGCATTAAGTTGTCGTCTCAAATCAGTAGGAAGGAATGTCTGGGTTAAGATAAGAGGTTATGGAGACCAAGTTTCCCATTATGCAGATAGAATCCATAGAAGAGAATGTTTCTTACCTGGGAATGTTTCTTTCTTAAAGAGACTGTTCTATCAGTCTTAAGGTCTCTGTTTTCATGTTAATGTTAGCCAACTGTGCTTCGATGTCAAAGGGAGCAGGATATAATGAGTCATGTCAGATCATCACTTCCCATCATGGCCTGAACTAGTTTTTCAAATTAACTTTAGAATGCTTTTGGCTATGAGGAGGAGTCTGTTCAGTTGGTTGAGAGGCTTAGAATTTAATTTTGGTTCACTTATAATACAGTTCTTGGATTTTTTTATAATTTAGTTGAGGTATAATTGAAATACAATAAGCTTCATATATTTAAAGTATATAATTTAATTTGTTGTGACCTTTTTATATATCTGTATGACCCTCATGTTAATGAGGATAACAAAAATTTCCATAATTCTGAAAAGTTGCATCATGCCCCTTGCAACTCATCCCGTCTTCTGCTTTATCCAAAGGCAATCAGTAACTTACTTTCAGTCATTACCACTTTCTTTCTTTTTTTAAAAAATTATGTTATTTTATTATACTTTAAGTTCTGGGGTAGGTGTGCAGAACGTGAAGGTTTTTTACTTAGTTATACACGTGCCATGGTGGTTTGCTTCATCCATCACCCTGTCATCGGCATTAGGTATTTCTCCTAATGCTATCCCTCCCCTAGCTTCAGAACCCCCTACAGGCCCTGTGTATAATGTTCCCCTCCCCTAGCTCCAGAACCCCCGACAGGCCCTGTGTATAATGTGTCCATGAGTTTTCATTGTTCAACTCCCACTTACAAATGAGAACATGTAGTGTTTGGTTTTATGTTCTTGTATTAGTTTGCTGAGAATGATGATTCCCAGCTTCTTCCATGTCCCTGAAAAGGACATGAACTCAACTTTTTTATGGCTGCATAGTATTCCATGGTGTATATGTGCCACATTTTCTTTATCCAGTCTATCATTGATGGGCATTTGAGTTATTTTCAAGTCTTTGCTATTGTGAACAGTGCTGCAATAAACATATATGTGCATGTGTCTTTATAATAGAATAATTTATAATCCTTTGGGTATATACCCAGTAATGGAATTGCTGGGTCAAACAATATTTCTAGTTCTAGATCCTTGAGGAATTGCCACACTGTCTCCCATAATGGTTGAACTAATTTACACTCCCACCAACCGTGTAAAAGTATTTCTATTTCTCCACATCCTCACCAGCATCTGTTGTCTTCTGACTTTTTAATGATCACCATTCTAACTGGTGTGAGATGGTATCTCATTGTACCACTTTCTTTACAAGAATTTTTAAATGGACTCATACAATTTGTAGGAGGTATAAGAATGGTGAATAAGCAGATGAAAAGGTCAATGATCGTAGTCATCAGGGAAATGAAAATTAAAACTACAATGATACTAACATATAATTTATTTGAATTAATAAAATTTAAAAGGTTGATGACCAAACCATGTGTTGGCAGGGTGAAGCAACTGTAATTTTTATACATGGGCGTGGGCATGTAAAATGGTACAGCCACTTTGGAAAACAGTTTGACCATTTGTTCAGAAGTTAGATACACCTGTCGTATGACCCAGTCACTCTACTCCAGGGCATTTACTCAAGATAAGTGAAAACATGTCTTGTACATGGATATTCATAGCGGCTTTATTTGTAATAGCCCCAAACTTGAAACAACTCAAATGTCCATCAGTGGGTGCATGGATAAACAAATTACGGCATATCAGTACAATGGAATATTACACAGTGATAAAAAGAACGAACTATTAACACATGCAGCAACAGGGCTGAATCCCAAAGGGTATACATTTTTAAAGACACATCCTTGCCTTTAATTCAGAGGCAAAAAAGGAAGAAGGGAGATCTGGGCTTATTGTAATCATGTAAAGACTTTTTCCCTAAATGCACACACATTCCCTAAATGATGCACATGGGGTATATCAGTCATAGAAAAACAAAAAGAATGCTAACATATTTGCAACTTCTTTCCCTGTCTGCCTTCCTCCATGCAAATGTCAAACATGCAAAAAGGAGATCTAGATATATTTAACTTTCTTGGCATGTCCTTTGTCAAACTACACAGCTCTCAGCATTTCTTAGGCCAGATGAACCCTAGATATTGACACCATAAAAATATCCATGATTTTTAAGTATTTCTCCAAAGTAGGAGAGACCTATGATGAGTGACAGATAGGAAACCCTCTTGACCAAATAGAGCTACTAGAATTTCCAGGCTCAAATAGAGACCAAGCAAACCTGAGAGCCACATAACATTTTCTTTTGGGTACTATTACTTTGTAGTTGTTCTAGGAAGTAATAGTACCCAAAAGAAAAAAGAAGCACATCAGGAGAATGCGAAATATGAGCTATCTAAGGCATAACAAAATCATTCTTGTCTTTTTATTAAGACTTTTACTTCCCCATAGCCTAATTTCTTTATTAATTGGTCATCCTGATAGTGACAGGAAGGAACCAAATGCCTAGGCAGATAGGGGCAGGTACCCAGTGAAACCCACCTCTAAGATGAAGACAGTTTAAAGCCTGAAAGCCAAGATACAAGTCAAATCCTGGGACCAGATTGAAAACTTGTCCTCCTGTTTGGTGTGCTTTCCTCTGATTGATCCCCAGCCTTCACCTATTTTGCCTATACCTACCATTTCCTAATTGGCTTTCTCTGCTCTGTGCCCACCTTTGAGTGGCGTTTTCACTTTACCCTTTTTTATATACCACAAACCAATCAGCACACACTCCCCATCCTGTGCCTATAAAGACCCCAGACTTAGTCGGTAGAGGGAGAAATGAACTGACTTCAGGAAAAGACAACCTGATTTTTGGGAGGATGACCAATATACCCTTCCTGTCCCTTCTCCAACTCCCCCTCCTCTGAGAGCCATTGTCGTTGGTCAGTAAAATTCTCTGCCTTCACCAACTTTCAACCGTCCATGTCACTTCAGTCTTCTTGGATGCTGGACCAGAGCTCAGGGCCAATGGAGTGCGAGTACCCAGAAAGGCTGTCACACCAGCCCTTTGCCCTCATTGGTGGAGGGCAGCTGCCCCATGAGATGAGGCAAAGGGCCAACTGAGCTGCTAACACACCACTGTCCGTGGACAGCAGAACTAAAGGAGCACTGGAACATCTGTTTCTGGGGCTTTGGGGTCAGGGCACCCTCACCTAGGCGCTGCTGCATTCCTCTTGAGACAACATGCCTACTCTGGCCACAGGCCCTGCGCAGAGTTTGTTTCTGTGTTGGCACCCTCGGCAGTCACCCAGGTCCTGCACTCACTCAGTCTCATGCTCCCTCCCACAAGGGGTTAAGTGCAGCAGGCCGAGTAGAGGAGGTGCCCCTGCCATGAGTCCAACAAAGGGACTGAGGAAAATCCTGCATCGATCCTTTCATAAAGCTCTCCCAATTTCAGATATCCTCTCGCTACATATTCAGTCGTAAAGTTTTTTGTTATTCATTCTGAATGAAATGATTGCTGTTCTTGTTATTATTGAAAGTTCTTGATTATGGATTTCGATGTGGTATGCTTGTCTAGGTGCTTCCAATGGGCTCATGACTACCGTGACCTTCATTTTTTCTCCCAAATAGCAATCCCCCGCTCATCCCAGGTTTGTGATTAGAGCCATTATAAAACCCATGCTTTTCTTTACCCTTTTCCTTTTCCTATTTTATCTTTCATTGTTCCAGTAAAGAAATCTGCTATTCTTATTTATCAAGTTGATAATATGGCACAGAGTCGGTGAATCCCATGTCTCTATGCATGACCTAGACAAGGGCCCCTGTCCTTCAAGCTGACCTTCCACATTTGCATGCATTCCCTGTGTCTTGTCCCTATATTTTTGTTTTCTCCAGATGTTTTAGAATTGCTTCCATTGTCTCTCTTACAAAAGAAGACTCCCCCATAATAGTATTAAAAGCAATCTTCTGCTTGGATCAGCTAGACCAACATATCACAAGCAAAACCTCTTAGATAATAATAAGACCAGAATCTTCCTCCAAACTTGGAGAAGGCAGATTTTGGGGAAAGTCATGATTAGCATATACATATCACAAACTGAAAGACATGTTAGTAACTGTAGAAATTTGAAGAAAAGTAGAGGGAAAACAAACAGCTCCATAAACTTCTCAACAAATAGGAAGATAATTATATTTTGCATTTTTTTAAATACAGGAAGTATTTTAATCTTGTTGAAGTATTTATTTCTGTAAAACATGCTATCAGAAGTTTATAATTTAGAGTTACAAATTAAGTTTTTAAATATCTGTAATCAAATGCAATTAATGCAAAAAAGTAAGTGATTTTTATGTACTGAATTAATATATATCAATTATAGTAATTAATTAATTACCATTAATAGCCATAATGACTCAAATAATCTTTCACAGAATCCAAAAATACAGATTCTAGTATTAACAGAATTCTACACATAGGAGACTGAAGCTCAGAAAAGATAAATTGCAAAACATACACAAGGTAAAGCAACAACAAAAATTCATTGTGAGAGTATTCTGATGCAATTGAATGCATAACAATGTTAATCCCCTCCCAGAAGCAGAGAGAAATGTCTCTAACCTACTGTTCTGGAATGTTTCTGGGAAGAAAGATGTCTCTGTCTATGGAAGTAAATGAAAGTATATAAATTTTCTTCAGAGGAAGTCAATCTCCGTCTTTCCCTGGCTCTCTCTTTATTAAAGCCTTCCTAAAAAGATAGTTGTAGAGCAAATTGGCTGTTATGCCTGAATGTGGAATAACAAGAGTCTCATGGAGAATTGTCTCTCGACAAAAAGCAAGTGGACAATCCTCAATGTACCTATAAAGGTGACTAAGTTCAGAAAATTAAGGACGTTATTAGAGTTTGTGATATAGTTTGGATATTTGTCCCCAACCAAATCTCATGTTGAAATCTCTCCAGTGTTGGAGGCAGGGCTGGGTGGGGGGTGTTTGGGTCATGCAGACGGATCCCTCATGATGGCTTGGGCCATCCCCTTGGTGAGCTCTTGCTCTGAGTTCACATGAGATCTGGTTGTTTAAAAGTATGTGGCTTCCTCCACCCCCACCTCCTTTCTTTCTTGTTCCTGCTTTTGCCATGTGATATGTCTGTTCCATCCCACTTTGCCTTCCACTATGATTATAAGCTTCATGAGGTCTCCCTAGAAGCTGAGCAGATGCCAGCACCATGCTTCCTGAAAAGGTGCAGAACCATGAGCCAATTAAACCTCTCTTCTTTATAAATTACCTAGTCTGAGTTACTTCTTTATAGCAATGCAAGCGTGACCTAACGTCATTTCGGTTATCTGAGACTTACCCTTGAAAACATAGAATAGGCTCAAGGTGCTAGTTCTGATAATTTAGCAGGGCTAGTTGCAGGACTTTGGAGTATTAGGAGATAGAAAGACCAGCTCAGGTGACACTGAGGTTATTGCTAGTTTTCAGATGTTACAAGAAGGGTAGGTATACCATGAAGCATAAGAGAACAAAATAAAACAAGAGAGGGAGGAGGAAGTAGAGGAAAAAGAAAGAGAAAGAGACAGAGAGGGAGAAAAGGTAGCATAAATTTATGTAGCCACCCAGTGGATTAATTTTGCCCACTGCCCTGATTTATTAAGACAGAGAAATTGCAATGGAGAAAAAATTTAATTCATTTAGGGCTGGCAGAACTCTTGGTGTTGTACATTCTATGTGTTTTGACAAATGAATGACTTGTATCCGTGATTATAATATACAGAGTCAGTTCCCCCTAAAAATCTGTGTTTTGTCTGGTCATCCTTCCCTCCCCTCAACCTGACAACCATGGATTCTTTTACTGGTTCCAGAGTTTTGCCTTTTCCAGAATGCCGTATACTTGGGATCATACTGAGTATAATCTTCTTGGATTGGCTTGTTTCACTTAGTAATATGGATTTAAGTTTCCTCCATGACCGATCATAGCTTTATGGCTTTATTTTTAAGAGCTGAATAATATTCCATTGTACCTCAGTTTGCTTATTTATTCATCTACCGAAGGACATCTTGGTTGCTTTCAAGTTTTGGCAATTATGAATAACGCTGCTACAAGCACTTGTCGATGGTTACTTATGCCCTCACTTAAAAGTACATTTGTGTACACGTACTTAGGTCCACATGTAAGAACGCTAATGAAAAACCAAATAACTAAATAAATAATGAGACATTGCATGTTCATGGATAGGAGGACTTAATATTATCAAGATTCAGTTCTTTCTAGCTTGCTTTGTGGATTAAACACAATTCCAATAAAAACTCGAGTAAGTTATTTTGTGGATAACAACTGATTCTAAAATGTATATGGAGAGGAAAAAGTCTCAGAATAGCCAACTGAAACTTTACTTCTTAGGACAGAGTGACCTCATCTAAGCTCCTTCAATGTCAAACTGGAAACTGGGAGTCTTTCAGAGGCTTTTCAGTGTAGGTTTGTCCACTTCTGTATTTGTAAAAAGGCTGCAATCACAAAAATAACAGCTAGTACCCATTTGATGTTTAATACGTACCAAACATTGTGCTATGTACTTTATATACATTAGTGTACTACTTATAATAAATCAATAGATTAGAAAACCATTATTATGGCCATGTTAACAATGAGGAAACTGGGTCAGGCATGGTGGCTCACACCTGTAATCCCGGCTGCTTTAGGAGGCCAAGGTAGGAGGATTGCTTGAGCCCGGGAGATTGAGACCAGCCTGGGCAACATGATGAGATGTCCTCTTTACAAAAAATTAAAACATTAGCTGGGCATAGTGGTGTGTGCTTATGGTCCCAGCTACTCAGGAGGCTGAGGCAGGAGGATCGCTTGAGTCTGGAAGGTCAAGGCTGCAGTGAGCCATGTTTTTACCCCTGCACTACAGCATGAGTGAAAGAGTGAGACCCTGTCTCAAACAAACAAACAAACAATAAGGAAACTGAAGCTCAGCATTTAAGTCACAGAGTTAGCAAGTAGTAGAGCTTGGGTTTGAACTCGTAGTAGAGCCTGGGTCTGAACCCATTGAGTCTGGCTTCATATCTTACCTTCCTGAGGAATAGGCTGAGTTGATTCATGTCACACAATATTACTTCTTTCAAAGGCACCAGGTGAGAGAAAAAGGGAGGAGTAAATAACAGGATTTCTCTCACTTAGTGTCTATGATTCCTCTCAGGATTTCACTGAATAAGGGCACTTCTCTTATAGAAAGTTGCAGTTTAATCATCATAAGCAGAATCTTATAATTTTTTATCCTTATTCTTATTTATATCATGTTGTACTAATCTGTAGAATATTAAAATTACCTTCATTTGTTACTCCTGCCTTGACTTTTTTTTTTAACTTTTTTTTTACATTTTTTTTTGCTAAAGAGATAGGGTCTCACTATGTTGCCCAGGCTGGAGTGCAGTGGCTATTCACAGGCGCGATCCCACTACTGATCAGCATGGGAGTTTTGACCTGCTCGGTTTCCGACCTAGGCCGGTTCACCCCTCCTTAGGCAACGTGGTGGTTGCCCGCTCCCAGAAGGTCACCATATTGATGCCGAACTTAGTGCAGACACCCGATCAGCATAGCGCACTACAGCCCAGAACTCCTGGGCTCAAGCGATCCTCCCACCTCACCCTCCCGAGTAGCTGGGACTACAGGCATGCGCCACCACATGTGGCAACTTTTTTTTTCTGGAATCATTGCTTCCATTTTAGAAAACTTACAAATTTATAGCAAAAGATGAATGAACATATAAAGAGATGTTCCTTTCATTCTATTTACTTGGACAGGTCACCTCCTTCTTCTTTAGTTCTGTTTGAGATATCAAAGACATATCACTCACAGCAGTGCAAAAGGTACACACTGGGCTTTAAAATTCATTAATAAGTCTTCCCTCTCCTTTGGTATAATGGCTCTTGGATATTTATCTTCTGTCATTCATCTATTTCTCCAGCTATATGCTTGCTTTTCTCTTTTAATTAGCAAACTCAAAGAAGTGAGTCACAATTTTATCTCCTTTCCTGTGTGGAGAATATTTTTGTTCATCCTTAATATAAAAAGTAAAACTGATAAAGGAAAATTATAAACTTGGATTGTTTTGCATCTCTCCTTGAAAAATAATTTTTAAACCCTTCTTAAATGAAAAATATTATAAACTAATTTAACATAGATGATTTTAAAGCCAGTACTCTCAACCTTTCAGTAAATAATGATAGGAATGTTATTGCACGTTACTTGAACTAGTGTACATTTACTTGGGTTAAAATAGCACACCATGTATCTTTTTATAGTAATCTGATGGGGATGATTATAAAGTTTAGAGCACTATATCTTCATGATTTTGAGCTAATCTGAATTTCAATTCAAATGTTAATTTTCTCTCCCAGATTTTATGTCATTCTTATTAATTTTTACATGTAGATATGGAGTGGAAAGCCATTATGCTCAGATAAGTCACATTGAAATTTATTTGATAATCATTGATAATTGTGATGTTCAGGAACTCTAATGAGCACTTTGGAATCACTATTTCATTCAACTTTCATGGAAATCCAGGAAGGAAGGTATACTCTTCCATTTTAGTTGAGCAAATTTTGTTTTTTTAAAAAAAGTTAAATTATTTATTGGAGGTTAAATTTTTAACTAAATGGTTATAAACTTTGATTGTTTTGCATCTTCCCTTGAAAAATTATTTTTAAACCCTTCCTAAATGAAAAATATTATAAACTAATTTAACATAGAGATGATTTTAAAGCCAGTACACTCAACCTTTCAGTAAATAATGACAGGAATTCACCAGGATGAATCATCTGGTGATATTAAGTCACATACTTATTGAACAGAGGGGAAAGGAGAGACAACTTTCAACATGCTTTGAGGATGGACAGGACTTCTGAAGTCTTGGTAGAGAGGTGTGTTAGAGCAGGGCCACTAGCTTCATTGACAGAGAAGCTCAGGATGCATTTAACTGAAAATAAATAAACGTAAAAGAAATTTAAAAGGAAAAGTAAGAAAGTAGGAATGATCGCTATTTTAAATTTGGGACATAGAATAGTTGAAACGTTGAATGTCCTTTGAAATCAACACTCCCTTTAGCTCTCTCATATAAAAAAGAAAAGGTGCCACTCACTGCCACCATTATCCTCTTATTTCTTAATTAAACCGTGACTATTATTTTGCCATTACCGTCAGCTGCATTGCTTTGTCAAAGCTTTGTCAGTGACATCTGCATTATTAATTCCAATGGATATTTTCCAGACCTTATCAGAGCTGACCTTTTTCCATATTTACTGCAATAAATTGCTCTTCTTTTGAAAAATTCTCCCCTGTGCTGTATCATTTCACATTCCCTAGTCCGAATCTTACTTTGTTATTGCTCTTTCCTTTTCAGTTTCCTTTGCAATATCCTCCTCTTTGCCAAGTAGCTATTACAGTTCTTCAAGGCTATATCCCATGCTCTTTTTGCTTTCTATTCTATATCCTTAGACAATTTCATTTGCACCAGTTTCTATTACTCTCCTCCCTTGATGATTCGCAAATGTCTGTCTGCAGTCCAGATTTCTCCTCTGAGCCCCAAACCAGAGTTTCCAACGGCCTGCTCAACTCTACTAGGATATATTGAAGGCCTCTCAAATTAATCATGTTTGAAACTACTCTCATATGCTCTTCTCACTCCCTCAAACCTGATCCTTTTCTACCATTCCCTACCTTAGCATATCACAACAGTCTCTGAAAGAGCCCATCCCCTACCAGATTTTATGGTAATGAATTATCAATGAGATATGTTAATTTGGCCTCCAGAATACATCATACTTCTGTCCGCTTTTCTTATTCTCCTGCCTTAGCGCCCTCATTCAAGTTGTTATGTCCTTTAGAAGCATTTTGAATAGTTGCCCAGTCATAGGTACAACCGCACTCTTTCTCCCTTTAGTCATTTTTCCACAGCACCAAGTTACCTTCTCAAATTTCAGATTTTCTTATGCTATCCACTGACCACTTGTTTTTAAAATAAAGACAACATTTCTAACGTATCTAAAAGATCCCGGTAGTCTAATCTTTCCAACTTCACCTCACTCTATTCTCGCCCTTCCTCTTTGAGCACCAGCCACCTCTGATTTTTACATGCTCTGTGATTTTTCTCACATTAGGGCCTTTGCGCAAGCGTTTCTTATACCCTTGAAGAGTTCACCTCTTTGATGTCGTAACTGAATCCTCATTCTCAATTCAAATTTACTGAAAGAAAATTTCCTAACCCCTCTGACTGGATCATCATTTATATGCTATGCACATGTAGGATAATATCTATTGCTTTCATAACTTGTTGTATATGTATTACGTTATTAATTTATGTAATGACTTTCTCCCTTCTAGACTAGAAGTTCCATGAAGGTAGAACTCATATGTGTTTTTGCCCATCATTGCAGCCCTGTAATTTGGCACGGTGTCTATTTTATAATAGGTGTGTAATGTATATTAAGTCTCTGAATGAATAATTGAATGACTCAACCTAGCCAAAGTTGGAAACATAACCTTTATCCTACAATTCAGCTTGAGATACATAGTATATACCCTTTACTACAGTAACTATTTTAAAAACAGACACTAGTGTGATCCACTCACATTTCCTGCAACTGTCTAAGTTTGAATATAGTAAGTGCTTTGTTCACAGGTAAACTGAAAAATTATAAGTGGCAACAAAACAACACAAATCAGCATTTTGTTTAGATGTTTAACGTTTAAAGCAATGTCTCCCCTACTGCCTAATCATGAGAATCACAAATTCTTGAGTGTTCTTCAGAGCAATAGAATCAGGGTAGAAACCCAGTGATTCTGAATCTGTAAATTTGAGAAACAGCAGTCTAATACTGCTAATGTATTTATATTAATATTAGACATGTTGATCAGAAAAAAATGACATTGCTCACACATGTCTTAAGGAGGCTACGTTCTTTTCTTTCTTTTTTTTTTTTTCTTTTTTTTTTTTTTATTGTATTTTAGGTTTTGGGGTACATGTGAAGAACATGCAAGATTGTTGCACACGTGGCAGTGTGATTTGCTGCTTTCCTCCCCTTCACCTATATCTAGCTTTTCTTCCCATGCTATCTCTCCCCCCCTCCCCTCAGTATTTTTCTTTATGTATCTGGCTTATTTCACTTAGTATGTTTTCCAGTTTCATCCATATTGTCACAAGTGGCAGAATATCTTTCTTTTTTAAGGCTTAATAATACTGCATTGTGTACATTTATTCAGCTACATCTGAACACTTAGGTTGAGCTTATATTTTGGCTATTGTGAACCGTGCCACAGTAAATATGGGAGTGCAGATATCTCTTTGACACATTAATGTCATTTTTTTTTTGGATATATACCCCATAGCAGGATTGCTGGATCACACAGTAATTCTAAGGAACCTCCATATTGAAATCCATAATGGCTAACCAATTAACGTTCTCAGCAACAGAGTCCAACAGTTCTCTTTCTCCCACACACTTTTCAACATGCGTTATCTTTTATCTTTTTGATAGTAGCCGTTCTAACAGATGTGAGGTAATATTTCAGTGTGCTTTAATTTGCAGTTTTCCTGATTGTTAGTGATGTGTTCCATATACCTTTTGGCCAGTTGCATGTCTTCTTTTGAGAAATATCTATTCATGGTTGTTGCCCACTTTTAAATTGTATTATTGGCTTTTTGCTATTGAGTTCTGTCAGTTCCTTTTATATTTTGGATATTAACCCCTTATATGATTTCCAAGTATATTTTACCATTCCATCAATTGTCTTTTTTTTTTGTTTGAGACACAGTCTCACTCTTGTTGCCCAGGCTGGAGTGCAATGACGTGATATTGGCTCACTGAAACCTCTGCTTCCCGGGTTCAAATGATCTCCTGCTTCAGCCTCCCAAGGAGCTGGGATTACAGGCATGCATCATCACACCTGAATAATTTTTTATTTTTTGTATTTTTAGTAGAGACTGGGCTTCACCATGTTGGCCAGGCTGGTCTCAAACTCCTGACATCAAGTGATCTGCCTGCCTTGGCCTCCAAAAGTGTTGCTATTACAGGCGTGAGCCACTGTGTCCAGTAGATTATTTTTTCATTTTGCTGATTGCTTTTGCGTTGTACAATTTTTTTAATTTGATGTTGTTTCTCTTGTTTACTTTGTCTTTTGTTACCTGTGCTTTTGATGTAATATCCAAAAATTTCTTGCCAAGGCCAAAGTCAAGGAGCTGTTCTCCTATGTTTGCTTTTAGAAATGTTATAGTTTTAGGTCTTACATTTAGGTTGTTAATACATTTTGAATTGCTTATTACATTTAGTATGTAATGAAAGTCCAATTTTATTATTTTGCATGTGGCTATAGTTTTTGAACACCATTTATTGAAGAAACTATCATTTCCCTATCGTGTTTTCTTGATACCCTTTTTGAAAATTAGTTGGCCATATAGGCTTGGGTTTATTTCTGAGCCTCTATTCTGTTTTATTGGTTTATCTGTCCTTTTTTTTTTTTTTTTTTTTTTTGACAATACCATACGGTTGTTTTAAGGACTATAGCTTTGTAATGTAATTTGAAATCAAGAAGCGTAGTGCCTCCAACTTTTTTTCTCAATGTTGTTTTGGCTATTATGGATACTTGGTAAACTCATACAAATTTTAAAATTGCTTTTCCTATTTCTGAGGAAAATGCCATTGAAATTTTGGTAGGAATCACATTAATCTGCTTTTATTTTTGTCTAGTGCATTTTTTTCTGAATTTTTCAAACATAAGCCTGAATAATGTTTTCACAAATTTAAATGCTTATTTAAGAATATTTAAGTTATTGATGAGTGAGGTAACATATTTTGATTTTGATTTTTGGTTTTCTTTCACACTTTGTTTATTTTAAATTAGTCTCATGTTGTATACTTTCTCACTAAATCAAAGGCCTCAGTCTATGACAGTCAGCATCACAATTGATTTTTATGTAAAGCCTCGAAATGGTCTTAAAACCATCAGGAAAACATACAGTATTTAATGGATCATTGCAATAAAGGAGATTGCACATCAGAAGAACCATTGTGCATCTCCCCAAAGCAAGAAAAAATAGAGTTCTTACAAAATTTAGGAGTATAGTGAGGATTAGTTGACATTTCAAAGAAAGTGTTTTGAGAAACTCAAGCAAAGAAAGACTGTGAATACAGAGATAATAATTAGTTTTGGAATGCAAATTGATCCTGTGTTCTCTTTCCTTTAAGACTTTGAAGTTAATATTGATGTGTAATGTCAGAAAACTGGAGTTTACCTGGGTTTTAAATAAAAACTGCTTTACTCTGTCAAAGTGGCTTAGATCCTTCAGACATGGGGATACTTCATTCTTACTGATAAAATTTCAAACAGCAAATTTTATCATAGTCTATTTTAGAAAACTGTATTTCCCCAGGAGTAAGAAAGCAGGAGTCTCTCAAAGAAAGAGATTGTTATGACACTTAACAACTACAGTGGGTCCTTCAGAGAGATGATGGTCCCTTGTCAACTTTGCAGTGTGGTTTTTCTTGGGTCTTTTATTCTCATCTGAAAAATGGCAGGGCAACATTTTACAGTCCTGATAATTTTTCCCTTTGTTAGGAAATCCCTAATGTCCTCCCCAGATCTATGTGTAGAACTCAAAAGGAAAGCATTTCTAAGTGAAAGTACAGTAATATCTTCTAATACATTTGGCAAATCCAGTTAAGACCAGGAAAGTCTGTAAAAATCCATACCAGCATAAAAAATGTTAAAAATTGTTTTGCATTATATAAAACAGATTTTAAATGAATCTTATATACTTACATGGGAGAAAGCTCTGCAGATAAACAAGAAACTCTAAATCATTATAAAGATACTTAAAGTTTAACATTAATATATTATGATATTACAGTGAGAAGCAATGACAAGTTTACAAGGATGGAACTCTGTAAGTATAGAAGATACTAAACAAATATTCACATCATTATTTTTTCCACCTATATCTTACTGAGGATTGTAATAAATATAAAAAGTACATTTTATGACATCTTACAATTGCTTATAACATATTGTCTGCCTAAAACTATAATATATTAAGCTATTCCAAAATCAAGACAACAATGAATAATCAATTTACTCATATTTGGACTGCAAAAATTTAAAATCTGATAATTTCAAGTGTTGTAGCACATGTGATGCTATCACATATTACATACATTTTGGTTGGAGTGTAAAATGGTGAAATGGTTTTGGTAACTTGTTTTGTGCTATCATTTGAATTTGAATATTCATATTTCCTCTGCCTTAGAATTCTTCTCCTAGGGAAATGTTGAAAATAAATTCTCACATTTAGAAGAGAAAATATGTAAAATTTTATTTATAGCAGCCATATTCACAATGTATAAAAGAATAAGAAACAGTTTAAATGCTCAATAATGGTTGACTGTGAAGAAAGGATGATATATTCATCTGTGAAATATTACACAACACTGGATTTCTTGCAGTTTTTCACGCTAAAGGAGCTTGATTTATCTCAGGTCATTTTCACTTTAAGTTCCTTCTACCCAGAATAACCTTCTTCCAGATACTTAGCTGGATGAATTTCTTACTTCTTTTAGGTTTCTTCTCTGTTGTCTCTCCATTAGAGTGCTCAGTCAATTCTAATATTTTAACTATTTGCTCTCATTTTTACTAATTTCCTTTATATGCATTACCTCTACTTGACCTGTATTTTTGTTTGTCATATGGCTGAGAAAGCCATGTGCTTCTTTTATTCATTGCTATATCTCCAGAACACAGAATAATTCAAAATATATGAAGTTTTTGATATATTAACATTAAATAAAATAATTAATGATTAATAGACGAAATAAATACATTGTTACTCATTTTATAAAGAAAATTGAATTTTTTTCTCATAAGTACATTCAGAAAGGCACAAAGACAAAATATATTTGATACATGTTAAATAATGTAATATGCAAGGGAATTAGAAGAAAGAAGCAAATAAAGGAAAAATTTTAAAAAAAAGGAAAAAAAAATAAAAAAAAAGCATTATTAGAGTTCACTTTGTTGACAAGACAGACAATACTACTGAGATAAAAAAACTAAATGAAAAATATAAAATGTTATATATAAAAATTTGATGATAGATAATAGATAAATAGAATGACCATAGTAAAAAAAAATAAAGATTGTATTTAAGAAGATTGACCTCTCCAAAGGAAATATAGGAAATATGAATAATTTGTAAAACATAAAATATCTTACAATGGCAAAGGAAAATAATAATATATTTTAAGTCTTTTTTATTGTATATATTCAAGAAGTACAACATGATGTTTGGACATATATATACATTGTGGAATGATGAAATCAAGATAATTAACAAAATAATGGTACTCTTTCTTTAAAGTGTTAAGTAATATTGTTTGGATGATAACTATAAAATTCAAACATAATGAAGAATTGTTTAGTACTTACATTATATGTAATAAAAAGGTTGATTTCATAAAGTATAAATACTTGCGATGAGCCAATTTAAAAAGTATAGCAAAATGTCAATTACACATACAATGCACAGAAAGGAACAAAAATGGCCTTATTAACATATAAAACATTGACATTATCTAGTACAGTTGCATTTGAAACAAAATTTAAAAAATATGTTTAAGTGTGGTTAAAAATCTCAAATTTTTTGTGTTTCATTTAGGGGTTCTTATACACTGTTGGAAAGAGGATAAACTGACAGGTAATCATCCATATTTTTTAAGGAAGTTACACATCAAAAAACAAGTAGAAAGAAAAATATTTATAAGGGTAGAGTTTGCAGATAATAAAAATGGGAAGCTATATTGAAACTTTATATTTTAAAATTAAAAACAATCAATTTAAAACATTTCTATAATAACATAGTGTCCAAGGTCATTGAGAATTTTTAAAAGTATAAATAATCATATCATTGTGAAAGAAAACAACCCAAAAAAAAGCTTTATAAAGGATACACCATGTTCATGTTACTTTTATTAGAAATTTTGAACAAACATTTAAAAGGTGATAAATTCTACCCATGTTCCTATACAGTTTTTTTTTCAAATATTAGATTTTAGAAAATATAAAACTGACAGAGATATATGCCTTTAAATATTTCATGATTTTATAAAGCATTTTTAAAAATTCTAGAGTAGATATTTTAATTGATCAACCTTCCTAACCTCTGCCTTCCAAATGATCTTGTATTTGTAAATTAGAACATTAGGAAGAAAATCGCTATAATTGAGAAATGTTTTCACATTAAAAAGTTTAAAATAAATTTATAAAATTGTATATTTTGTATTTTATATAATTCTTAAAACTCTATATTCGTGGGTTATGGCTGACTTGTTAATGTACATTTTTTTAAAAAAAATAAAAATTAAATATGCAAAATTCCTCATCTCTTACTACTGATCAATATTGTCTTTACAAAACAGATTTTTCTTAAACCTACTTTAAAACACTAAGTAATACACTACGCTATTATGGTTTTAAACACACTAAAGGTTACCAGAATGTATCTATAGCCACTTAATGCTTCCCAATATACGTAATTTGTTCAGTTTTAATTGTACATGAATTCGTTTTAATGAACAAAGCAGATTTATCAATATGATAGTATTTTCTTTCTGACTTTTTATTCCAGAAATAAGTCAAGATAAATGTACATTAAAATTGGCTATTATGATAACAGATATCATATATATTAGCTCTACTTTTATGCCACTTAAGAAAAACGGACCTATCCTTATAACACAAACAATTCGGGTGACTAAATACAGCTTTCCTATTAGAATTCATGGGTCCACTTTCTGCCCTGCCCTTTGCTCTTTCTCCTTGACATGAATTGTATCTACAACACATAAAATATTGGCATGCTTCCCATGTTTGACCCTTGACTTATCCATTGCTGTACAGAAATTAGGCTTCCAAACTATATTCCCAAGGGTCATATCTGGGCAGGAAAGAACAAATTGGGAACAACTTCTTTCTAATGAAACTGTAATGCCAAACTAGTGTGAAAACAGAGTCATCTTGTGAAAAACAAATGATTCAAAGAGGAGGAAAAATTAAACTTAACCAAACACTTGAAATCTCACCTGAGGCTTCGATGAACAGAGATATAACCAGGTCTTGTATAAGATATTTACATCTTTATAAATTTGTTTCTTTTTTTGATTAGTTTTTCTTTATAATCTGAAATGTACACGTTTTAACAGATAATCTAAATTTCTCAAGTATCCAACCATAGACTTTTAAGTATTTCCTAAATGACATTTTATTAACCACTGTATTTATAATGTTGCCCTAATCCTAATCTATGCAAACTGATGTTTGTTAAAATACACAAATAAACACATGCACAAAAATACACACACTCACACTGTTTTTCAACATAGCTAAATTATACTTATTCTTAAAATGCCAGAGAAAATTGCTTTTTCTGCACTTCTTTTAAAATTCATATTTCTAGTCCTTAAGTCTGAATTATTTTTTCCTCATTTTATATAATCTACTACAATTAAATGCCTGCCTTTTTTTCTCCATTTCATTGTGTTTTTTTAAATTCTCAACATTTAAGAAATTATTACTCAAGATGTAATTTTAAAAATATGTATATTGAACATCAGTTTAAACATAATGGGTGAATTTGAACATACATCCCATTACTTCCTAACTGAACATACCCTGGGAAGTAAGTCTGTACCATTGTTTCCTCATTTTTAAAAGGCTATGATAAAGGAAACTGCTCCCTAGGGTTGTCAGGAAAATTAATACAGGTTAAGATTAAGAACAAAGTACAGCAAAAATGTTATATATTAATATTAACTTAGCATTGTTAAGTTCTTGATAAGCCTTGTTAAGATTCTTATCTTTGGTGATATTAGTCTAAAGCCCACTTTTTGTTCACAGTTTTACTTTTTATGTCATCCTCAGGAAGTCATGAAGAAGCAAGCCTTATGTCTTTTCACATTCAAACTTTTACATGATTTGAATCTGTCCCACAAAAAGCATGTTGAATACATAATTTCCAATGTAACAGTGTTGGGAGGTAGGTCTTAATGGGTGTTGTTATGTCATGAGGGTGCCACTTCATGAATAAATTAATTATAAAAGGGTTTGAGGCGGTAAATTCAATCTCTTGCTCTCTTTTGCACTATGACTCCTTCCACCATGTATGATGCAGCAAGAAAGTCCTCAACAGATATTGCTACTCGATCTTGGACTTCCCAGCCTTCAGAACTCTAATAAATAAATATCTTTTCATTATAAATGACCCATCCTGGGGTATGCTTTTATAGCAGCACAAAATGGACTAAGACATCCCTGAAACTGTCAGCCTTTTAGGGCTCCACTGCACACATGTTTTCAAACCTGCCAAGTCACATCCTAGCTACAGATTATGGGCTATTCATCTTACTTTATCCTCAGGTCATGCTATTGCTCTAAATACAGACTTGATTTTAGAGGAAGGTATCAAAATTTCCTGGGAGTCACATAAATTTGGAAACATCTTTCTTCTCTCCTCTCTTTAAACTTTCATGTTCACTGCTTAAATTTTTGTTTATCATTTGTTTTTTAAAACTCACAGGTTACACTACTGGGTGCCTGCTCTGTCCGCTGCTTGAGACTCAAAGGTCACTGATACAGACTCAAAGGCAACAAGCCATGGCAGACCACATCACTTAAGATAATGATATTGTCCTTCATAAAAATAAAATATGCCGCTAATAGAAATACTGTCCTCTCTCTCATTTTTCTGAGAGTCTGTTGTCCTGTCCTCTGATTCATTCCTTGTGATTTTCTTGAATTCCAGACTTAGTACACTAAGCTGTGCTTATAAAATATTAGATTCAAAGTTCATAAATGTTGAAGAACTTTTAATTAAAAAAATAAAAGACAGTTATTGTAATTTTGAATCCCCTATGAAGGCTATTATTTAAAAGAGTTTTTCCTCTTTATCATTAGCAATTTTTAGACTTGGATATTTTACTACAAAAATACTAGATTTGGTAGGATAAACTGAAAAATATTCCATGTCACTTTGCTATGATGACTTTTATAAATGCATCTATTATCACTCAGAATCTAATGCTTTATATTACATGATAAAACTAACAAAAACAGACACAATATTTACTAATGCTAGATGCTGTTTTAATTTACATTTATCATTTTTAATTTTCTTTACAGTAAAATTCTGAGGCAGGTATTTTTATCTCATTTTACTAAAGAAGAAACTTCCCAGTGAGCAATTAATAACTTACTCATTAACACACAGCTGAGGGAGCACATGGCAGAATCAGGACTTCAACCTGTGCAGTTTAACTTGAGGTTCTGCAGTTTTCTTATTATACTCTATTACCTCACTTGCATTTCCTGATTTTCCTTAAACAAAATTAAATAAAATCTCTAAAACATAATAAAGATAACTGAAAGGCAATTGAAATAAAAAATCTGAAAATTCTTTTCCAACATTACATAACTTCATTATATTAAATGTTAAAATAATACAAATCAGTAAAATAAGTTCTTAGTTCTCTTTTTCTCTTTTTTTACGTACAAATCCAAATGCATTGACTAGTATTTTAAAATCCACAAGATGAGTATTCTGTGTATATGCTTGATGATAATTTACTTTTTTCACATAACACACTCAAAATTATTTTTTATAATCAAAAAATAAAACTAATTTCTTTCTGTTTGTTTGATTTTTCTGGTGCACTTGTTTATACTTTAGATAAAAATTAAAAGCAGAAGGAATCTGTTGCAAAATGAAAAATATGCTTAGCATTTTCTAGGTCAATGAAATTCTAAGGAACTATTACACATTACTTGGTTGTTGATGAAAAATATCAGATATTGAATTATACATGCAGTAAGGGCTTCATTGCTACGTAGCAATGTAGATACACCTCATGATTCCAGTGCAAAAAAGTGTTTAAAGGAAAGGAGAGAACTTTAAACAAGAAGAATATATATGCCAGAGGAGTTATAGGAAACCACATGGAGAATGTTGCACATGAACTCAATTTTGAAAGAATATCAGAGTTCAAGAAAACTGAAGTTTATAATCAGGACATAGATTGACTGGAATGCAAGATCCTAAACTGATGTACAACAATAAGTAGATGAGTCAGACTCAAGTGGAGGAATTCTTTGGGAAGCTGTGAAACTAAATTCCTGGTGAGTTGAAGAGGGTCAAATAATAGAAAATGTTGAAGTTCTTGCAGAAGAGTTAACATAGGGGACAAAGGATATCAGAATATGCTACCCAAAGTATATCCCTTTGGCATATGGACTATTTTGAACTAAAGGCCACCGAGAAATAGCAGACATAGAAAATGCTCTTTTCTTTACCCTGTCTAAAAATAGAATATAAATTTCTGTTTCGTAAAATAAATTTACATTTATAAAAAATTATATTTTTGGAAGTATCTCAGTAACAGAAAGAGCTATTCCCAGATACAACTGTTGTCACTCAAAAGACTTATCTGCATAAAACAACCCTTATTTTCTATTCATTTCCTCCCTTCCTCTTAGTACCTTGCCCTTTCCTCTGCCCAGAAGTCCCAATCTCCTTTTCCTATGTTTAGCCAAAGGTCTTATGCCAGTCTCAATTAAATTGCTTCTACCTGGAGCTATATTTTTCTTTGTAACTCCTATACATTCTTACATAATTAAAACTTTTTTTAAATTAATCTGTCTTTTGCTGGTTTGATTTTTAGATCCCAGCCATTGAAACTAGAAAAGTTAGAGAAAAAAATAAAACGTTCTCTTATACTACAGAGACAACAAGATGGTATTTCCAGTGAAAGTTGTACAGTTTTTTACAACTGTGATTTGCAGTAATCTGATAGGAGTTCAAATCACAGGTCTGCAACATATTAATTGAATAATTTTGGATGATTTATCTTACTCCCTCATAAGTCACAGAGAGAATAATACTAATGTTAGGTCAGATCTTCCATCTCCTTAACTACAAGAGTTTTAAATATTGTTTGTTTGGTTTTGGTAAGAATTGTATTTTTGCTGTTGTTTCACATAACAAAAAATATAATTCAACATAATTAAAAGCAACGTAGATTTAAAAAAAGACTTTTAAAAGATGTGATACATCTAACCTCTCAGAAAAAGAGATCATCAGCATTTTTTTCTCTGAGTATTTTTGCTGATATTTTTATATCCCCACACAACAATGTAGAAGAACATTTATAATTCAACTAGTCACTAGGGCAATTACTAAAAGAGTGAGAGTTTGCTAAGTGTATATGTGAGGTGTGCATGTTTTTGGTTATACATGTGTGCATATTTGGCCAAAAATATAACATAAATTACACAGGAATCCAGAAACAGAATTGATTCTAGATACATAAATGCTATTTACATTTATGAAAATATCTAGAACAACTTTAGCTTTTGCAGGATGTTGAGTTAATGAGATTTATTGAAATTTTATTTAGACCTTGAGTTGAAGGTCATTCTTAAATTCACACTTGGGATTCCTGGTTGTTTGTGGGAGTGTGTATCTGTGTGTACCACTTTATCAACTCACATGCTTTTTTCTATGTGAATTATAGTAATTATATTTTAAATATTATTTTATATTGCATGTTGATGCTATAAATTTATGATAAAATAATTAAAAATTACAAACTACCATCTACTGGGTCTCTTCTAAAATATTGATTAATACTTCTAAGGTATTCATTATTGCAAATTATCTGCACAAAATTCCTCAGGTTTAAGTGGTACTTTTTAATAATATAGATAAAGATAATGAAGCTAAAAAAGATTTGTACTTGCCTTAGATAATATAGATAGTAATGTGGAGAATAACATACTTCTAAAGCCATGAATGCAAAGTTCATTTGATCATACATCTATATTATTATTTAAAAAGTTTAAAATCACATTAAATATGCAAAGCATTTTATATAAAATTAGTATTTTATATATACATTATCCTGCAAAAGATGTTATTTTATTGCTGAAATAGATATTCTTTAAAATGATATGGACAGTCCATAAACAACCACTTTTTAAGAGAAGCCACACAAGTGACCAACAAACATATAAAAAATGTTCCATATCACTAATCATTAGAGAAATACAAATCAAAACCACAATGAGATATCATCTCATATCAATCAGAAAGACATCTGTCATTAATAAGTCAAGAAACTACTGATGCTGACAAGGCTGCAAAGAAAAGGGAATGCTTATACATGGTTGATCATCATGTAAATTAGTTCAGCCACTGTGGAAAGCAGTTTAGAGATGTCTCAAAGATCTTAAAACAGAACCACCCTTTCACTGAGCAATCCCATTACTGAATATATATTTTTATAAAAAGTGAAATGTTTTACCATAAAGACACATGCATTTGCCTGTTCATCACAGCACTATTTCACAATAATAAAAACATAAAATCAACAGTGAACTGGATAAGGAAAACATAGTACGTATATACCATGGAATACTATACTGCTATAAAAAGAACAAAATCTTGTCCTTTGCTTAGTACCGGGGAAAGGGCCCATTTGTACCCTAAACTTCATAATCGCACAACATAGCCAGGCAACATATCTGCATATGTACACCTGAGTCTAAAACAAAAGTTGAGAAAATGAAAATAAAATAAAAGATCTAATTGAAACATGGAGTTTAGAACAAAAACTACAAACATCGCAATGTTTAATCGATAGAAATTAAAATAATGTTTTGCTAACAATCTTTAAATTTTGTAAATTGAAAATCAAATTCTGAAAGAATTAATTTGCAAACATGACAGTAACAATTACAGTTCAATACTTCTGCACAGAAAAATATAAGATATCAATATTCAACAACTTTAAAGGCCTTGATCAATGGAAGGATATATTATATTTGTGGATTAAAGGAATCAATATTTTAATGATATTAATTCTCCACAAATGAGGCACTTATTCTTTACGTATCTATTTCCCTTGAAGATGATCAAGCATATTATTTTGTCAATGTCAGCAGTTTTGTTTCCTTATAACTTCTCATGTTGGTTTTAAAACTTACATAGGCATGTAAAGTTGTGAATATAGCTAAAACCAAATTTGGAGAAGTAGAACAAAATGGGAGGTATTTCTATATGAGAAATGCAATCTTCCTATAAAACTACATTTAATTAAGAGATCATAGTTTCTGTGAAAGACTATAAAAATAGACTAATTGGGAAAATCCAAAAATGGAAAACTACTCATATACATATAAGATATTTTAAAAAGAAATCTTTGCATAGCTGGTGGGAAGGATGTTCTTTTCAAAATTGTAGCTAAGTCAATTTGGTAGCAGTAACCCAGAAGAGAAGAAACATGACTCACGTATCGGAGGATACATGAAAACCAATAAGCAGGGTTACATATCTAAATGTGACTGGTAGAGTAATAAAGCTCCTGAAAGGTAATATATTTTTAAATGCTTTCATGATCTTAGATATAAAAAGACTTATTAGCCAGAATATAATATATATAAAATGTAAAATAAAAGATTGAACAACTATATTACATTAAAATTAAGATACCATGAAGAGAATGGAAGCATAGTCATAATGTGGGGGATGGTATTTGCAAGATATTAAACTGACAAAAAGTTTTTTCTACCAATGAATAAGGAAAAGATGATGAATAAAAGTAGAAAAATGAGTAAGACATATGAACAGGCTTTTCCCAATGTATATATTAAAGTGACTGCAAAAAAGCATACTCAATTTCACTATTAATATACATCACACAAATTAAAAATACAATGTGATACTACTACACATTCATTAGAAAGACCAAAATTAAAAAGCTTGATTACTATAGGCTTGAGAATAATCAAGGATATGAAGCAATGGAAATAAAAATGCTTTTCTAGGAGAAGTTGTAGTTGGAATGATCACTCTGAGAAATAATCTGGATTATCTATCAATAATGAAGATACCCAGATCAATGCTGCTCATTCATGTATACTCTACATAAATGGGCATAAAGACATGTACCCTAAAAGACTCAAATGGATGTGTAATTTTCTCAGAGTTGAAAAAACCCAAATAATCATTTACTATAGAGACAGAAAACAGATTGTGGTATACTCTTGGTGTTGAACAATAATAATGGTTAAAATACAGCTACATAAGGAAAATAATACCACTTAAATAAAGTTCTGCAAAAGTGAAACATAATAATGGTGACAAAATACTTTAATTACCATAGAATAATTAGAGTTTTGGTTAATTTGCCAATGAAAAAGGAGAAATGACAGATATCTGAAGCATTCACACTGATTTATTCCTTAATCTATTAGTTATATGCATGTTTACTTTGATATTATTCATTGAGCACTGCCTTACTTTTTCATTGTACATACTAAAATGAAATAGCTATGCTAAAGTTATTGAAAGAATAAAATAAAAAGAACCTTTAGGTAATATTGTCATTAAATTAAATAATGCATTTTTATTTGTAATTAAATAATGTGGGCTCTACTAGGCTTGTGAATTGTAAAAAAGTTGATCAAGTATTTGTTTACTTGTCCTAGTAATGGGTATCTGTTTTCTTGACTCTTTTCTATATAAATAATGCTGTTATAAAAAGATGTGATCACTTGAATATAGCTTTGTGATCATTATTAACAGAGTGCCTCCTTTGCATAAGCCATGACACATATTCTCATACTAATTTTGGAAGCATTGCTTAATAGTAGTATCACAGCAGATTACAGTGTTCACATCTACTAAGTGTTAATGTAGGAATTGGCAGTAAAGTATACTGTTAGAAACACATTAATTAAAGAACAAAAATGAAATTTTAATCAATAGCTATTATATTACTATGAACTTTTACCCCCATACTTCAATTCACTCATTTACTAAGTGTCATGGACACAGACTTAATTACAATAAAATTTACTTCTATCTTTTCATTAATTTTGCATGCTAGAAAGAAAAACTTCTATATTAATTCTATTTAATTTGGATTCTCCATGATTAGGTGACAGTGCAGCTTAGAGATGGCTTGGAGATAGCTTGAAGATCAACGTAATTTTTTTTTTAATTGCTAAAACTTTTCAAGATAATAGGCCTATTAGGATTTAGCTCTGGTCATAGGCCTCTGGGTCTTGGGTCTTGAGGCTTGGGGCATTGTGATAGGGAAGAGATCATACCTAAGGAGATTACACATTTTGGGAGACCCAGAACCAAATTCTTCACTTGAAAATAATATCTGTAAACTAAAATTGACCTTCTCAGCAATAGCCACATTTCAAACACTTTGTGGTGATATGCGGCTACTGCTACCCTATTGCACAGTTTAGAATATAGAACATTTTCGTTATCACTGTTCTATTGGACAGAACTGAAAATTACCTGTCAGACAAATACATTCAAGTTAAATCTTTTGTCATTAAAAGCAACGGTAAAAACCACAATTACCAACTTAATAAACCAAAACTTACCATTTTCACTACTCAGTTAAAAAGCAATCACCCAGGGATGTGATAATTTTGGGTTAACTTTTTTGGAGTATTGAGAGACTATGTTAACTTCTCTTCCCTCGTACACAAGGGGCGTGGTTTCAAAGGCAAGAACTTCCCAGCACCATGCTTCCATCCACCTACCCATCCCAGAACCTAGAGGAGTTCTTTGTCTAACTTTTCCTTGCTCTGGCTAGGTAAAATTCCTAGGTGAGCTTTCCTTGTTCAGAAAGCCTGCCAAAAGCCCTGGAAGGAGGGGCTCTGTTGTGGGCCCAAGCAACCAATCTGGAATCAAAGTCAAAAATCAATCACTCCAGAGGAAGTTTGAAAGAATTCGTCTCATTGGACAAGAACATGCATGCCAGGGAATAACTTCAAAGTTGAAACTCCACTGCAACTTACCTGTACGGATTTTCCCTCCCTGGGATCCCCTCCCACAACAGCGTGGGAGCTCTCTCTTCTTCTCTCTCTTTCTCTCTCTGCCTAATAAATATCCATCGGCAAAACACTTTGGGTCTGATATTTACTTGACCTGTAAGCTCACTGCACCGCCAGGGCCTCTTACCCATTCCTGGGGCCAAGGAACCCAGGAACCTCAGGCACAACAAATCGGGGGAGGGAGAGGGAGCTGAGACCCATCAGGTCCCTCCAACCAATTATAGTATGAAGTTGTACTCACCCTGATGCACTCAGGGGAATTTGTGATTGACATGGCCATTGTAAAGAGAAATATTAAAGTTTATCATGAGCTGAACAGAGCATAGTAAAGTGAGATTTAGAAAAACTACCAAGATATTTGTGTAGAAAATTAAAATATGATGGTTGCAACTTTACATAGTGTAATTAATTAGACAGATATATTATCAAACTATTTGAATTTAATGGTCTGATTTCAAGGCCCCACAGGGATATAGAAAGGCATTGCATACTACAATTTACAATAATGGAAAGAAGGGAATTTGTCACCTAAACAATTATGTGTTGTAAACAAATAGAGATGGTTATGAACAAGGTCAGGTTTCTCATATGATAGTAAGGAAAGTGATTCTACTAGAAGGAAATAAAAGTATTTCAGAAGGTTTATTTTGTTTCTACACCAGCAAAAGGCTATAATAAGTAAATTACACTAAAATTAAAAATTATTTTACCCTTTGTGGTTGTCTTTCCAAGTTGGTAACTGAAAGTTCATTTTGAACCATGTAAATTTTTTGATTCCCAACATGAAATTGACAGTGTCATAGGTATAACTAATATGTTTCTGCCTATTGTAACTCCAATATACATAGCTGAAATCATAAAATATAATCACTATTTCTTTTCAGAGTTTCAGAAATTATTCATGTCTGCATATGCATTTTAATAATTCACAATTATGTGAGTGTATGTAAACACATCCGTCCTATAAGAAAATGTGTCAAAAAGTTTAGCTTTTTCAAATATATAGTTATTCTTGTGTCATTAATCTGTGTAATTACTAAAATATATAGAATATGTCTAAAGATAAATTTCTACTCAACTCTATGGCTATGATATTAATAGCATTTTAAAATATGTTAAAATATGTTTTTATTTCTTCTATTTCCTCTTTATTTTTTTGACAGTCTAACCATTTTGATACAAAACACAAAGACACACTACAAAAAATCAATAGCAATGTAGCCTACAGTCAAGTGTGTCTGAAAGGAAAAAACCCCAAACTGTGCAATTTGTTAAAAATCTCTGCCAAAATAAACCTTTCTAAATATTTGTTGTTGTTGTTAGACATGACTTCAGGGAGAGGAAGCCTTCATTTGTGTGCTGGTAGCTGACAATGTGAGAGGTTAACACTACTCTCTTGCAAATGCATTGTGATTTTCCGTGAACTAAGGACTGCTCTTTGCCTTATAGCTTTTCTTTCTCTCTTTTTCAAAAAAAAATCAATCATATCAAAGTAAACTCAGTCTTGTTGCCTTAGGGGATTTACTTTACTTACAACCAAGTGAAATCTTTGTATTTGTGTGTTCATTTTTATAACCAGGTTTTGAGAAAGATTGACATGCAGCCTTTATCAAGCAGAAACATTCCCCCAACTCCTCCTCCTCTGTCTCTCTCCCTCTATCTAAATTTTTCCCCTATTTTTTAAATTTAAATTTTATTTTATTTTTTAATGTTTTTTAGACAGAAAGGCCCAATTCTCTAAAAAGATTGATTCAAGACGTTCAGACCTCCAACGGATCTTTACATGCTAAGGATACCTTTCTACAGGCATGGAAGAAGTAGAACCTTCACTGCTTTTTCAACATTCCTGCCCTTTGTATAAGCTGTTGGTATTCCTGTATATTCATCTCTAAAAGCATAGCCTAGAATGGACCTCAGCCTGTCATAGAGACTATAAATTCATGAACAGAGACTAATCATAACTCTATTCGTCCGACACATAACACCACAACGACATAAGAAAGGCAATATTTAACAATTTAAAAATAATCTAACATCAGATCAGGGTTGCAACAGTGTTTCATATTGCATGTAGAATTAAAAAGTGACAAACATTTTGTATTTGAAGCTACTTTAGGGATAAAATGCTTTTATAACTTTCAATACACAAACATTATTTTCATAAGAATTATAGATCATTGTTTATTACAGTTCACAACACAAACTACTTAGGAACTTAATAAAAACAAAATTATTGGTGTGTAGTTTATAGAAATGAAAGAAAGCAGACAGGAGCATGAACCAGGGCAGCGCCTGTGATTTCAGGTAGTAGCTCAACGTTTGTCAGTTTTTGGTTCTGATAGCAGAAGCAAACACACGTACACACACAAAAATTGCACACAATATTTTAGTACCAATTACTTTCTCTTCATAGAATATTTGATTGAAGATTTAATGCCCAGGAGAAATATTAATCTAGCTTAAATTAAATGTATTACCTATCACTATGATTAATAGTCCTATCAGAAACAGATTAAATGAAAGTGAGTGTTAAATGCACAAGAGAAATGTGAAGAGCTGTTATCATAACAAGGGGTAAGATTTTCCCACAAGCAAGACCAACAGGTATGTGCGTTCTACTCATGACCTGCCTGCTGGCACGTAGGCACACTCTTACTTACATTCCTAGAATTTTATAATATATCCCCTGAACATAATATATGCTTATTATAATATGCAATGTAAACATAAGTACAGCATAAATAGAAAATATGAAGTTATAGATAAGAATTAAAAAATTATAAACCAAATTTAGTTATAGAGACAATGCTTGGGTAAAAGAGTAATCATAATAGGTGAGATTAGACTTGAGCAACTATGAATACATAGGAGAACAAATGATTTTAAAATTACATTTGATTTAGTAAATATTTTGTATTCAATTACTTAATTGGGTTGAAAAAGTCAAAGGAATCATTAAGCTATAATGTCAAATCTATTTTTGTATTTAGAAAAAATACATTCTATTCATGCTTTATCCACTTAATAACTATATTCCTACTGGAAAACTTAAATTATCTAAATTTCTGTCTCCCAATGAGAAACAGATAAACTAAGCCTATGTTACTATCTTTTCCTAAAATGAAAAAAAAAGTAAGTATGATGAAATTTAAATGATAAAGAGATGGATAAATAGCATAATGTGTTAAAAATTGAAAACAATAATCAATATTGGTAGGTGAACATTTAGTTCATTACTGAGTTGATAAAACATATCCATGGGATTAAGAAGTGGAGTTAGAATTTTGGTTATGTATCTCTCTGCTTATCAAATAGTATCAGCATAACACACTCCTTTTAGCATTACAAAATGCTAATAGGCACATATATTTAAAAATCTCCACATAATGCATTTTTTTGCTTTGCTTCTTGATTTAATTCTTTTGGACTCATGCACATAATAAAACTTTTAATAAATTTAATATTTGAACATCTCTGTTGATCAAGAAATAACTTGGATTATTTAAGCATATGCAAGATACCATATGCAAGATATATTTCTCGATATAGGAACACAATTTTGAACTTTAAAACAGACAGGAGAACCTTCTCCTCTTGAGGTATTCTACTGAAAAGGGAAACAAGCATAGTCAATAACAATGGTAAACATAATAAATCATAACAAATATTTTAAAATTACAAATAATATAAAATTATAGAGGTAAAACAATGAGATGTTCTGAGGGAAATGGTTGCAGTTTTAAACTATGTAGTAATGTGTCATGGATGGCAGAAATACATAAGAAGATTGGAAGTACATATGAGGAGCTGAGACAGGCTCACTAGAACAAATAATAAATGCTGCCTGATCTGATCACAGGTGCTGCAGAAGACCAGATGAGAACCAGGGCATCCTTTAAGCTGAACCAACTTAAATTGCTGAATTATATAATTGTTGAGTTAAATATGTTGTTGTTTTAAGCCATTAAAGTTTAAGTGGATTAATAGGCAGCATTAGCTAACTGATACACTTTTTCATTCTGCCATGAAGAAATAATTAATTCTCAAGTGACCACAAACACTGAATTTACTACAAGATCACACATAACATCTTCTGTACCTTTGCCAATCTTAGTCTTATCTAGCCTCTGAGCGATTATGGTAGCAGCAGACTAGGTGGTTAGAGGAAAGTAATGCAGGTTCTATTTTCTTTCTGTTTTACTCTTGAAGAATGTATGTAACTTTAATTTTTGGTGGCTTCCTGGCAGATTTCTTCTGTCATTTTTGAGCCTTTGTTATAATTAGAATAAGAGTAAGTGACCAACTCAATAGACTGTTACATAGATAGCAGTCTTTCTTTAGCTATAATATCCATTTTTTGAACATCAACTCTAAAATTTTGAAATACAAATACATTATATGTACATGTATGTATGTATATTGTGAAAGTTTGTGAAATAATATTCAAGTGGAAACATTTGCCATTTAGACAATAAGTACACATTAAAGCATATGGTTAATACAACCCTCTGTTCTGGGTTCCTTTCCAAACATCTAGCATCTCTTTACTCCTCTACCCTCTTTGAGGTACACGTTTTTCAATCTTTTCTGAAATAATGCTCTTTCTTTAAAAAATCAATGTGCTCCTTTTAAACTTCATTAAAGAAGTTCAAAGGAGAATCAAAACCAGAATAGCACAATCAAAGGAAATGTGAATTGCATACTTATCGATTCTTTTCCATGTGCTTTAAATGTGTTAATTTAGGTCACACTGTCCTCACAGTCACTCTACAGCACAGAAAAATTTATTATATTCATTTTACATAAAAGGACAAAGAAGCACACAGAGCTTAAATAACTTTCCTAGGCCACACAATTGGAGCAGATTTTGAATCTAGCTAATTTGATTCAAAAATCCCACTCTTTTCTCACTATGCTATACTGCCTATTTTAATCTAGATTCTTTTTTATGTATGTTTCTCTTTGAATATTATACCTACATATTCTATGGCTGGCTGGCAATAAGAAAGCTTTTTCTCTAAAATGTTAATTCAGAAAGGAGAGAACCAATTAATATTTTTGTTCCTTCATGGTATTTTATTAAATGTTCTCTCAATTTTTTTACTAAAAAATTAAAATATTGTTGAGCATGTATAGTATTATTTGACATAAACAATATTGTTTGGCGTAATGGCCTTTGTTGGACAGCTCATAAACAAGTCTTTCATAATTAGCTTAGAAAGCAATTTGCTAAACAGATACTTTGTCAATATTGGCAATGTATAGCTATAGGAGGAAAAGAAACACAACTATTTTAATGTTAAGTGAAGCATTACCTATGGCTTCAACTAAAATGTTCATTAATATATTACATATAGTATTAAAAACTCCTGTCTCTCAAGTAAACTGAGCAAAAGTAAGGTGATTGCAAGAAAGCTGTATTATATGACTCCAAAATATCACTGTTTATGATGAGCCATAGCCTGAAGGGAAAGGTATGAAGTTTGAATGCATTTTTTTCATAAAAAAGGAAGTAGAAAATATTATGTAATTGTGTACATTTCTTTAAATTTATAATTTATTACATTAAATGATAAAGATGTAAACTGAATTAATAGATTTACTATTTTATGTAAACATTTAATAATTGCATCTGTAATACAGCAAGTGATCACCCATGTGCATCATTTTGGCACACATAATCTTAAACAGTTAGTGTTCATTTTGATTAGTTGGCATATAAGCAGCATCCTCTTGGATTTTTGACTCTCTGACTTCTTGGTTGTTTCCTTTCCTGCTTGTTTGTTATGGTTTGAATCTTCACTTTGGAAAGACAAAGAAAGAAGATTACCTTGATTTAAGAGTTTTACATAGACACATCTGAAATGGCAAAATAAATAAATAGATACATTATTCTGAAACTTAATTTTGAAAAAATGCATTTCAGGAATGCATTTACCCATTATTAATTACAGAGATGTGCAACCTAAACTTAGCTTAAAGCCCATAATAATGTGCTGCTCAATAGCTATAATAAAATTTATTAATATTATGGCAAATGTAAATTATTTTTATGTATTTTCTTATATAAACTCTGCCATTACTTTAATATTTTTACATATATTAATATTATTTACTGTGAAAGAGTTAATAAAATACACAAAGACACATGGTATGTCTATCAGTGGACTTATTTAATTCTAGTAGCTCTGGGGCAACTATGGGACAAATGGAGACGTTGAGAACACAATCGGATAGTGGAGTCTGGAGCCCATAAAAAAAATCTCTAAAGTTGATTTTATTAGATTATTTTGTGAATGAGGGTACAAAGGATTAAAGAGTTTAAGACATTTGCCCAAGCTAATAGGTAGTGAATGTCAGAGATAATATTTAAATTTCTTACTTGTGTGATTTTAGAACAAATATATTCAACCGCAATCCATTTTAAAAAAATCTTGTTATACTATTATTAACTTTTATGTAAGATGTAGTCTTTCCAAAAATCAGAAATGAAGTGTCTGGACAGCTAGATTACATTCCAGAGAAAGCAAACAATGTAAACAAAGGGAAGGAAACATGACTGTAGAACTACACTTACCTACTTTTGCTTCCTGACATTTAAGAGACACAGTAGATGAGGTTGGAAAAAATAATTTATGAATGATCATGCTGATAAGAGCTATCATGCATTGTTTATCATGCAACAAAGAGGCAGAATATAAAAAATAAGTTATCTTATTGGGTTTCACAGCAGCAATTACATGAAGTTATCACAATCCAAAGAAAAAAAAATTTAGTTCATGCTTAGGTATGACTCTGTTAGCCAAACTAAACAAAGTTTCTCAATGATCATCTCTTGGTTGAATATATCAAAATTGAACTTTTGATTTTCCTTATATTTTATTAGATTATCTAATCCCTCCTCTTTATATAACAAAGTTTATGTAGCATATAAAAACTTTTGATGTAAGAAGTACCATAAAAATGCATTATTTTTATTAAGCTACAAAATTATACCACCTGGAACTTGTTCATATTTCTAAAATAAACTCTTTTTACTTTTAAAGTCATATGTTCAAAACTTTTATACCAACTTATTAATTTCACAATTAAAACTTAGTTTCTTAAAAATTAAATACATTAGAGTACTTGGTAAACAATATTCCCAAATTATGTCAAAGACAGAGTTTCAGGAAGTTAAATTTGATTTAGTAAGTACATAACAAACACTCACCAAATATTCAAACATTCCTAGGAGTTGAAATTAGCATTTTCAAATAATTAAATATATCTCTAACAATTTGGAGTTTTCAATATGGGGGAAAGTGGTGAGATATTTACATAACAGCAATCTACATCAGAATGATTTAATATTTTATAAAATATTTTAAGTAAATAATTTTGAGGGACACAGATTTTTTGTTTCATGCCTTATGCATTTATTCCTAATTTCTTCTTTTTATGAGGATTGTATTTCATTTTTTTGATGGAACCATATGTTCAAGTCTTCTATATATCTTATTAATTTAGTAATCAAGTAACAAAATATGGCCATCTAACTTAGGAAAGAGTTACTTAGCATATCTGAGAACTAAATAGCTGATTAAATTTACCATATGGAGATATCATATTGTCAAATTCATCTTCTCCAATCATATTTTTAAAAATCAGAATCTGCATCATTTAACTTTGATTTGTAAAATAGAATAATCTGTACTTCCTGTGATCGTGTATACCTCAAGTAGGATAAACAAACTGCAAAATAACTACAAAAATAATGCAGAAGTATTCCTCTAACAATAAAACATATTTATCTTAGGGTTAACTAAGGCTTTCAAAAAATCAAAAGCAAAGTAAGAAAGATATATTTAAAGACCTAACATGTCCGTTTTAGCAAAAAGCTTTATTTAAATATTTCATTTGAAGCATATTGCTTCTACTTCTCTCCATATGCACTTTAGATATATACAGTATGTGAACATTGATTTAATTAAGCAGATTATTTTGAGGAGCTGAGTCACAAACTGAGCTATTTGGGAAGAAAAATGAGCAGTAGACTGGTATGTCACAGCTATTTAAATCTACTTGAGAATGCTTCCCTTTGAAAGTTCTCCCAATTTCTTGTCCAAAGCTAAAAGGTAGGTTCATAAAATTGATGTTTAGGAAGATGCAGTCTCATTTTTTTCCCCACTAACTAAATAGATCACAATCCCTACCAATAACTTAATTCCAAAGAAAGCAAACATAATATCTTGAAGAAAATAAAAAACTAAAGAAAATACTGTTTTTCACAACATACAAAATCAAAGGTAAATTACCAATTCTAATAACGTTTGAGTGTTACTCTGAAAAACTAAGTGTGAGAGAAAAATAGAAGAATCCACAATTTCTCCTGGCTGAAAAAATGCTCAATTTCATTATAGAAGAAAGAGCATAAATAAAAGAAGACACAAGTCAAACAGTTGTTTGACCCTTGCTAAGTGATCCTTGCTTCAGTGACAAACTAAAACCAGAGCTGGACAATATTAAAGCAGTAAAAACATATTTTATTTAGGACTATTGCAACACAGAAAAAGAGACCCAGGAGACCGCAGGAGAACTGGAGTCAATTCTGAATTCAGATTACACAAGTGAGAATTTACAGCCAAAGAGCAGGGTGGTGTTTGGTGACTGAGGAATTACTCAAGGAAAATTGCTGAAAATTTTATTTCAAAAATTATTATCATAGGTACAGAAATTAGGAAAACTTCTAATGCAAAAATAGTAAAGTGGCCATAAAATAATAACAAAAACATCATTACTTACCATGTCTACAGTGATATAATAGCTGTGGCTTCTGGCGTATTTCACCATTTCTGTCTATATCCTTAAAACCCAAACTTATCTTTCCAGTACTTTACTTTTCAAACTTTTCCAGTTTTGTTTCTGGTGCCATTAAAATTCTGAAACTTCTCTAACTTAGGCTACTGAGAATTTCCATGTCACTAAAATCAATGGACATTTCCATTGTTACTGAACTTGACAGTGCTTAGAAAGTTCTTATGCACTCTCAGATTTAATAACCATCTAAGGCAGATAAATTATACATTTTTAAGGATACATGTCAATCTCCTAATTACTACTCCAAACAATTTTTTGATTTCTCATTAACACATAACATTAACTTTATCAAAACCTAACTTATAGCTTCCTACAATTCTGGTCTTTTGGGTTGAATTATATCTTAATAAATAGCTTTACTTTCTGTTCTATTTTATACATTATTCATGAATAACCCATGCTACCTCTCTCTACCTATTCCTAGCTAATTCATCATTAAATTGATCCATTTTCCCTCCAAAATAGCTCTCAAAGTCACTACTCTCTCTTTCTTTCCCCTATGACTTTGCAATTGATCATATTTCATGTAAAAATTAAAACTCTGAAATAACAAACTATTCTACATAAAGTATTTCTCTACTTTAAAATTCTAGTTATTATTCAGATTTTCAGTTTAGGCAAACAAATGTAGCTTCCTGATTATGAAAATCTCCTACAGTCATTTTTTATAAAATAAAGTAAGAAGACAAAGGAAAACTCCCTACCTCTACCAAGTGAGAAAGTCTTTTGGGAAAAGTAAGTGAAGTTCTCTGTGTTTATGGAAAATGCCATACATCACAGTTATTTCATCTTGGACAAAATATTTAGTCTTAAGGATTTTCAGTCTCATTTGCTGCTAATTAAAAATGATTTTACATATATCATAATGAGGACACAAAACCTGTAACTGAAAATTTATAGGAAGACAATTAGCAGTGAAATATTATTATGACTTAAATGTTCACTTCTTGACATGCCAGGGAGCTGACAACTAAAATAGTAAATAATGCCCGAATGGTAAATCATAACTAAGGGAATAGTAAGTGCCAAGTCTACAAATGATGTTCTGCTTTCTAGAAAACAGCAGCACAGAACATTGTAGATGGTCTTAAAAGATATTGGATTCCCTCCAATTTCTGCTTTTTTCTTTAAGTTTCATATCTGGTTCATATTTGATGATTAAACTTGCTAATTTCTCCCCTGAAGGGTTTTGTAGAAATGCTCCTTCCTTTGCTATTCTCTGTCAGAGGAGGTATTTTTGAGATTCTTCCAGATTGACGTTGTTGTCAGTAACTATTTTAGTTACTCTTTATTGCTAAGTAGTATTCATTTTAAAAAAATATATACCAGATTTTAAATATAAAATCAATGTTAAGAAGATGTTTAGGACAAGAGTAAAAGGAAATCTTAGAGTGACAGATGTGCAAAAGATATGCATGACAACTGATCCTGCTTAGAGCAATTTGGATTGTTATTGGAAGTATTTCCTGAAGAAGACTGAATCACTGAATACTTGATACACATTAGAATATTTTAAAATAGTATTAGGTAGTTGGCAGTAAGTTATACCTGTATTGATGACAAATACATATAAAGAAGGCAAATTAAAAGGCCAATAATAGAATACATTAAGTAAAATGGTAAAGGTAAATGTTTTTGGAAAGACTAGAAAGAGAATGAAGACAAAAAGAAATCTTATCTATGGCAAATGTTACTAGTGTCCAAAAAAAAAAAAAAAATGGGAATGTAAGCATGTTACGCAGATGTGTGAAAGGAAGTATCAAATAAAGCAACAGAAATTTTGTAGTACTTTTCTTCAGAGGGGGCAGTAAAAAGAAAAGGGGCTATGTTGTCCTCAAAGCAAATTCTCTAGAACTTATCAGAATAACTTGATTCATTATATGCACATATTTTCTGATCATCAGTGAAGATGAGATGGACCCCACTCAGCCATATACTTAAATTCGTTTAAATATGGAGACCAGTGATGCCACAAACACATTAAGTGGGTTGGAAGAGATTTACTACTCACATATTGAGGCTTTCTGGGGAGAGCTGGAGAGGCATTTAGGCCAGGTTGAGAGTGGCTAATGATTCTATATATTAAGATTAGAGAGTGAGGTCTGAAGCCAGGGCTTGCTTGATTTGAAATTCCTGACAGCACCAGAGGAAAGAGCATATGGGCTCCCTTATGGGCTTTTCCAGATGTGGGGAGAAAGAGGAAATGATACATGTATACATGTGTGTGTATTTATAATAAAATTGTTTATTTATAAATACAGATATATATATGTATATACATATATGTATATATACACATGTAAAAATGTGCATGTGTATATATACATATATGTGTGTGTATATATATCCACACGCATATATTTAAAAGTGTAAAACTAAGGAATTAAGGTATCAGATGCAGCTGTCATTGTAAGCAAACAAATGAGGTGATACTAAAATAACAGTTGGGATTATTAATGATATTATGTAGAAGATTTTTGTTAAAAAAAGCATAAAATATCACTTTCAGATTTGACAATAAGCAAATGTATTGACATTATAAAGGTTGTTTCAGCAGCCATGGAATAATTAACAAAAAATAAGAAATATAATTCATTCCTTTTTTAGTAGTTTTTGTTTTGTGTATACTTGGTGTACATAAAGAGGCTCACATCTTGAAAAATTAAAAATACCTAGATATAAAATATTTGAATTATCTTTAGTGTTACTATTCCACTATTCAAATACTGTTGACCCTTGAACAATGTGAGGCTTAGAGAAGCCAAATCCATTACATAGTCAAAATTCTGTGTATACTAATAGCCTACTGTTGACCAGAAGCCTTAACAGTAACAAAGTTGATTGACACATATTTTTATGTTGTATAGATTACACACTGTATTTTAAAAACAAAGAAAGCTAGAGAAAAAATGTTATTAAGAAAATCCTAAGGAAGTTAAAATATATTTGCTATTCATTAAGTGGAAGTGGATCATCACAAAGGTCTTCGACCTCATTGTCTTCAGGTTAAGTAGGCTGAGGAGGAGGCAGAAGAGGTGGAAATGCTTTTGCTGTCTCAGTGGTGATAGAAGCAAGATGAAATCTAGGTATATATGGATCTGTGCAGTTTAAACCTGTGTCATTCAGGGGTCAACTGCATTATTTATTGTGCAACTTCTGTGTAACAAGAACTCTTAAAAATTATAGGGACATATTACTGATGAACCAAAAATATTATAGAACTTCGTAGGATGTGATATGGGGAAGCCATTCACATGATGTTATTTAAAATATTTAATATCTGGGGAGATAACCATGATATAACTCCATAACTATAATTTGCATTGGAGATAAACTGTCATAATCATGCTTACATGTACCCTCTTCCACACCCCACAAACCTACAGACAAACTTCAAACTGTGGTACAGTTGTGGATGATCTTGTCTAAATTTATAAATTTTTGTACATGTTTTCTAATTTTGTGATAAATATGTTTTTATAATAAAAAAAGAAATTATGTATGCATATGAGTGCCTATATATATATTTTCTTACAAATATAAATATGTATATGATTCCAGCATATTATAAAGCATCTCAGGGTTCAAAGTAGTATTCTAACTAGTGTGGAAGTTTGTGGTAATAATATGCAAATATATGCAATTAGAAATTTGTTTTTCTGTAATGCTCAAGCTGAATTGCAGTTTATGGCTAAACCATAGCATATAAATTTATGCATACAATGTCACTTTCTGATTGTGTTATGAAATATTTTATTTTTATGTATAAAATTGGTAAATATGTATGACAAAATTAGCCTCTACTGTTACTTTTGAAAACAAGGTTGTAAGACTTTTATTTTTTCTAGAAGTATTCAAATATTCTACCCCTAAAAACACAATAATGTCTCTATTTCTGAAAATAAGTTAGTATGTACAAATCAATATATCTATAAACCTACTTTAAAGAATATTTTCAAGAAATGCATGGTGGTGCATGATTATGAATTTTAATAGGTTTAAATTTCTGTTTGGTTTTTAGGACCAAAGTAAATATAAGTCAATTAAAAAGGAAACAAGAGGGGCTGGGAGCGGTGGCTCACGCCTGTAATCCCAGCACTTTGGGAGGCCAAGGCAGACAGATGACGAGGTCAAGAGATGGAGATCATCCTGGCCAACATGGTGAAACCCCGTCTCTAGTAAAATACATAAAAAATTAGCTGGGTGTGGTGGCGCGTGCATGTAGTCCCAGCTACTTGGGAGGCTGAGGCAGGAGAATTGCTTGAACCTGGGAGGCGGAGGTGGCAGTGAGCAGAGATCACGCCACTGCCCTCCAGCCTGGCACCTGGCAACAGAGCAAGACTCTGTCTCAAAAAAAAAAAAAAAGGAAACAAGAAATAGTAATATAAATAGCAAGATATTAGTTAAAATGGTCATGTATTTTGTTCTAACACTGAAGAGCACTATTTTCAGTTTCTTATTGATTAAATTACATATAAGCAACTACATACATGAAGAACTGAGGACTTATAATGACAAAACATGCTTTGATTATTCTATTTCAAAATTTTATCTTCCTATGATATCAGGCAGCAGAAGTTAATAAGTGAAAATTGTTCAAAGGTAATGAAGAAGAGCTACTCTTTTAGGGTAAGTAGTAAAATATAAAGTTAATTGTTTTCCCCTCATTTCATGAAGGTGTTGGGTAGACCTATTTACTCCTAGTGAAGGGGTAAGTAGTGAGGTCAGAAACTATGGGAGAGAACAGTTTTGAAACTTCACTAGGCAAAGATAGTGAGCTAATGCAGAAAAGAGAAAAAGTTCTCTACAGAGTTTGGCAACATAAATAGGTTTGTTTTAAAAATAAACTAAAAAAGTCTTTGTAATAGGATAACAATAATTTATGTATGGGTCACGGATAGGAGTAATCAGCCCAACAAACAGAAAATTATTGGAACTTACAACTTCTTTTCAACTTGCACAGCAGGACAGCATACACACACACACACACACACACACACACACACACACACACACACATATATAATATACACACAAATATATGATATGCATGTATATATGTATTTATCAGGTATATGTGTAACTCCACACTACTAAATACACATATATACAAACACACATATATACAGGTAAGTCACAAAACACATGGATATTTTATTTCCTCCATTGTGCTGATCTGAACTGAGGAAAAAAAAATACAGGTGTTTTTCACAACATAAAGAACTGGGAGCTGGGGTTGACAATAAGTCAGATAGTAATAAAAGTTTGGTAAACCACTTCACTTTTTAATTTGTCTTCCAAACTTGCAGCACTCACCTCTTAAGTTTAGGAAATTGCCCCTTTAAAGTTTAAGAAAATGTCTCTATATTTAAAAGGCAAGAAATATTGAAAAAATATATATTTATGGCTTCTTGATTTTAAATTCATGATTTTTATAATAAAACCTGATATGGTTAACCTTTGTGTCCCCACCCAAATCTCATCTTGAATTGTAATACCTAGGTGTTGTGGAAGAGACCTGGTGGGAGGTGATTGGATCATGGGGTCAGTTTACCCCATGCTGTTCTCATAATAGTCAATGAGTTATCACAAGATCTGATGGTTTCATAAGGGGCTATTCCCCCTTTTCTTCTTTCGCACCCTTCTCTCTCCTACTGACCTTTGAAGAAAGAGGTATTTGCTTCCCCTTCTGCCATGATTGTAAGTTTCTTGAGCCTCCCCAGTCATGTGGAATTGTGAGTCAATTTAGCCTCTTTACTTTATAAATCACCCAGTCTCCAGTAGCTGTTTAGAGCAATCTGAAAACAGACTAATACAAAACCAATTGTATATTTCATTGATTTCTATCACATTTCTCTTAGTTCCTGTATAGATGGCATTATGTTATCCCTGGACTGGTTTAGTACTATGCTTATCTCCAGGAAGGCCTGAAAATTTGTTGTTGATCTTTGGCCAAGGTAAAAATATAATATACTGTGTGATGGACCACTGAAACTAATGTCTCCTGTCTAACTGAAATTGTGCGCCTTTTGCCTAACATCTTCATTTTGCACATTTCCTTTTTCTTTCCCAGCCTCTGGTATCTACCATTATGTTCTCTGTTCCTATGAGATTGGCATTTTTAGATTTGTATATAAAGTGAGATCATGCAGTATTTGACTTTCTGTGCCTGATTTATTTCACCTAACATGTCTTTCTGGTTCATTGATATTGTCACAAATCACAGAATTTCTTTCTTTTTAAAGACTCAATAGTATTCCATTTTGTATATATACCAAAATTATTTGTCTATTCATCTGTAATGAACAGTTTGGTTCCATATTGTGGCTAATGAGAATAGTGCAGAAGTAAACATGGGAGTGCAGATATCTCTTCAACATACCAATTTCAATTATTTTGGATATATCCCCCAAAGTGGGATTGTTTGATGTTAATTCTATTTTTAATTTTTTGAGAAACCTCCACTGGGTTTTCCATAATGCCTGGGCTAATTTACATTCCCTCCAAGAGTGTGCAGGGTCTCCTTTCCTCTACGTATTTGCCAACACTTACCTTTTGTGTTTTTGATAAGTCATCCTAATGGATGTGAGGTGTTATCACCTTATGGTTTTTATTTGCATTCCTGGATAATTAGTGGTTTTGATAATTTTTTTATATGTCTGTAGGCTACTTGTAGTTTTCTTTTTAAAAGAGAATCTGTTCATATCCTTTGCTGATTTTTAAAATCAGATTGCTTTCTTGTTATTAAACTGACTGAGTTCCTTATATGTATTGTATACTAACCTCTTTTCATATGTATGATTTACAAATCTTTCTCCTAATCTATAGGTTGTCTCTTTACTCTGGTCATCATTTTCTCTGTTGTGCAGAACTGTTTAGTTTGATGAAATCTCATTTGTCTATTTTTGGTTTTGTTTACTCTGTTTTGGAGGTCTTATCTAAGAAATTATTATTCAGACTTAGGTCATGGAGTTTTCCTTTATATTTTTTCCTAGTAGTTTTATAGTTTCAGGTCTTATGTTGAAGTCTTTAATTCATATTGAGTTAATATTTTACATATGGTATGAGATAAGGATGCAATTTTATTATTCTGCATGTGACTATCCAGTTGTCAAATTTATTGAAGAGATTGGACTTTCCCCATTGTGTGTTCTTTGTACATTTGTGGAAAATAAATTAACCATAAGTGTATAGGTTTATTTCTGGGCTTTCTATCTTGTTACATCAGTCGATGTGTCTGTTTATATGCCATTACCATGCTATTTAGCTTAATATAGCTTTGTGGTATATTTTGAAATCAGGTAGTGTGATTGCTTGAGTTTTCTTCTTTTTGCTCAAGATTGCTTTGGCTATACGGGGTCTTTTGTGGCTCCATAGAAATTTTAGGATTATATTTTTCTATTGCAGTGAAAAATTTCTTTGGAAAGACAGAGATTTGCATTGAATTGACAGATTCAACATTCTTGCATGATAAAAACACAGCAAAATAGGTATAGAAGGAACACACTTCATCCAATAAAGCTCATTTGTTAAAAACCAATAGCTAATATTATACTCAATGGTAAAAAGTTGAAAGCTTTTTGTTTAAGATCAACATGACAATGATGCCTGCTCTTATCACTGCTATTCAATATAGTATTGAACATCCTAGCTGTAGCAGTTTGGCAAGAAAAATTACAGAAGGCATCCAAACAGGAATAGAAGAAGTGAAATAGTCTCCTGTTGTTAAGGACATGATCTTACATGTAGAAAATCCTACAAAATCCACTAAAAACTTTTAGAACTGATACATTTAGTAAAGCTGCAGGTTAAGAAATTAACATACAAAAATCAGTAGACTTTCCCTACCCTAACATCAAAAATTTAAAAAATATAAGAATAATCTCTTTTATAATAGAGAAAAATACTTGGTAGTAAATTTAACCAAGGAGATGCAAAATGTGTATACTGAAACTACAAAACATCAATGAGAAAAATGGAAGATGACACAAATAAGTGGAAAGACATCTTGTGTTCAATTTAAGTCTTTTGACATCCACAGTTGTTTTTTCTGATGTTTCCTGAAAACCTCTTCCAATAAGCTAAAGGCCGGATTACTTATCTTGAACACAAAGAAACTTTCTAAGAAACCCATGGTATTTCCAGTATTCTTGGGTACAGCCTTTTGATGAAATTGCTTTTAAAAATTGACATCGTATCAGTGGACTCATTCAGGATTCCAAACCTCTAATAAATAACTTAACGGATTTTTAGAACTCCTAACCCAAGTTCAAGAAGAACATATTTAATTACATGGAATAGAGTACACTGGTAAAGGATGACTATATAATTTTTATTTTATTTTGAAATAGTTTTGTTTGTTTTCAGTGTTGCCAACTCATATTTATTTTCTGGACATAAGAAATCCTCTTTTTCTCTTATGTTATCTTTTACTCATAAAAATCTAGTAAATTATATTTTTATAAACAAATTTGAAACATTCTTTTTCTCCCTGTCTGACCCCTTCAAAGTTCTGAAAATATTGAGTATCCTTATTTTTATGGAAATGTAGTTATTTGCACATGTCCAATAAGAATCTTTCTGCTTTATCTGGGGCATAATTTAAAACACTGGTTATAGTCCCAAGATTTTACTTGAATGTTATATTTGAAAATGATTTATAAAAATGGATACGATCAGACTATTTTAAGGACCTAGAGTTGGCTTTATGGAGCCAGTGCTTACAAAGCCCTTTTGAAAATAACTAGCCTGATATTTCCCAACCCTACAGGTAAGAAAGGTCACTACCTCACAGGCCAATGAAACAGGATCTTTTGTAAACTTGGAGAAGAGAGGAATTTATCAAAATGTATAGATAACATAGGCGAAGCCTGAAGACAAATTTTTGGCTTGGCTTCCCACTCTCTAGAGGCTTTTAAAGTTCCAGTCTGAGACTCCTTATAAAAATTTCTGTAAATCAAACTTAAAAAAACACCTGTGTGATCAATTACTCTTTTGCAGCCCTTGCATAAATAGGCCAAATTTAATGGGACAAACTTCTGTATACTAAAGCCAGAAAATGTAATATAAATGTCAAACAACTCTTTATGCAACAAATTATGGATAGGTAACCTTGGTGCTTGGGGCTGCTGCTACATGAGCCACTCAAACAATCCTCCAGAAACCCTCCACCTCTGCTCTACAAAATAACCATCACTGTGATTCAGTTGTGGACACCAACACCACAACGTTCAGACTCCAAACAGGGAAATTCATCAGATTGCCACTGCTGTCCCCACTTCACCATGTAAAGAAACTTAGAGCTCAATGCCCAGAAATATACTTGATCAACTGCCCTTTAGACTCAAAAACTAAATTTGTATTTTGCTCCAACTGTTAATCCTTGTTTTCCTTTTTGTTTCCATAGAGATTCCTCTTACAAAATGCATGATGACTGTATTGTTCATTAAATCTCTTCTACTATCAGGTCTCAACAGATGGTTCAGCTGGTCCTTAATAAACATAAGGCGATGAAACAAGAAATGGACTTACCTTGTTTGGAGAAAATAATATCTCCTGTTTTCCTTGAACAAGGTGGAATACTGGCAAGGATTCTCTTTTTGACTGCATACTAGTCAAGCTCCTCTGAATGTTCTTCATAACTAAGTATCAACCTTGGCCTGTAAAAAATTAAAGGATGCTAACATAATTTCTAAAAGCACAAGGCCATATGCCTGTGATGACTCTAGGTCAACTTAAAGCTCCTTGCCTAAAGGCTGCCAAAAGAATTTACTGTTTATTTCAGCCAATAATGGAAGATAGAACCTCTGCCTCCTAACCTCCCAGTAGGAGGTTAGGAGCCTAATTTTAAAAAGTGTCAATTAGCAAGCTAAGATGGGTACACATGAAGCAATCTCTTCTTTGCATGCATTTTTGTATAATTTTATTTTTACTTTCCTGACTTTAAGTCCCCACTCATCCTTCCTCCTGTTCCCTCTCATTCTCTCTTTAAAACACCCAGTCATCTCTGTACAAATCAAAGTTCAGTTCACACTGAACTATTTTCTCTATTGCCATAGTGACTAAAACCTGTGCTTACTTCCTAAAAACATTCAGCTTAAAGTTCAGAACTTATTTACAGACAGCCAGGGCTATCTTGTCTACATCGCTTTGGAATGTATTGTTTTCTGGTTTATACCTGGTTTAACTGGTTTCACAAATTGGCTTTGTTTTATAAGCAAAGAGGTGAAAGGCACCACTGTAAATTTTGCCTGGGCCCTCCTGAAATGAAGATTTCCTTCATACATTTTGAGCCATATATTTTTAATTCATAAAAATGAATCACATTCTTTTGTAACTGGAAAAAAGCCTGGGGACCTGCATCTGGGATAGAATTCTCATATCTTCATTGATTGCCTGAGATGTTATTCTATGCTGATATATAAAAATCTTTGTCAGTACCTATTGAAAATTTTTTAATCTTTTCAAACCTCTCTCTCATCTTGTATAATGGGTAGAGCTCCCAAAGCTATCTTTTCCAGGATAGTGCTCTCCATCCTGACCATTGAGATCACATGTCACAAAGCCTGACCCACAATTCCGGTTGTTGAGCTTGCTCCATTTTCTGAATGGAATCTTTGATGATATATGTCAATAAACCTGATTTCTATCTCTGGAACAACAAATTGAAGTTGAAGAATCTAGTGCAAGTAGACTATTCTAAAGATATCTTTGAAATCATGCCAGTTGGTGGCTAATCTAATAATAAAGTCTGTGTTTAGTCTCACAATAAATTTAATAAACTATTACTGGCAAAATATTAGCCTTGAGTTGTCAATATTTTGAAGTAGGCTGGCAATTCCTACAGTTTTATAGTAAAGTTCATTTTGCGTTAGTGCTATTTTACATCTTTTAACTTCTTAATTATATCGGTGCTGAGGTAAATATAGTTATCTTTTAAGAAATTATTTATTAATTGTATTTATGTAAATGTTCCTAAAATATGTTGTTAGCTATTTTGTTTTTCATATTTTTTATTTAATTATTGCATTATGATAGTAAACATTATTTGTAAACTTAATTGGTATTTCATATACCTTCCCTAATACACGTTTTCTGAATATTATTTTAGCCAAAAGTTTTTTTATTGATATTTATTAATTATATCATGACTACTTTACCTCTGTGATAGTACATTTGTTTAATGCAATTTTGGACCACTATTCTAGTCATAAGCTGGAGCCAGTTTATATATGAATTACTGTTTTGAACACATGAAAGTATAATGGGTCAGAAAGTAATTTTTATCATGTCAATCATATATCTGCCTCTAATGTTCAATTTTAAAAATTTTAGTTAATGAAGATTAAATTGCAAAAAAGGCAACTTGTCTTTAAATATCTTTCTTCTAGATCCAGTAAATTTTAGTATTTCAATCATGAAAATAACTGACAACTGTAAACTTATCTCAAATTATTTATGACACAAAGATAAATTGAATTTAACTTTTTATTTTAAAATTTCATTGGACTACTGAAAAAAGTTATATCATATTTAATTCAGCTTACGTTAACATAAGCACTTATAAAGCATATCTAAGATACAGCAGAAAAAAGTATTCTGCAAGATGAAGTATTACACCAAATATCTTTTCCTCTCCTCAAAGGTGTTATGGTGTCTATGGGAAGATTCCAATTTATTTTGGTTTTCTATGCTTATAGATATATTCTTTGCCATATCATTATTATTACTGTTGTATTGCTTATGGGAAAATGATGTCTTAGGATTACGTAGACAGTCACTGTTTTACTGTTAATGGTGAACAAAAAAGTTAAGCTCATTGCAGCTAGAAACTCACAAACAATGGCAGAGGAGGATAGGGCAGCATCAATCTGGCTTCAGAAAATGCAAATCTGGAAGAGCACCTGCACAAAAAGGTAAAAGTAATGCATGGGAAAATGATATCTATTTGCAGTCATGGGTATGAGTTTTTTGTTTGTTTGTTTGTTTTGTTTTTTAGTATTTTTTCTACATTCCATCTAGATCCATATGGATTTTCCCATTTTGGTCTGTACTTGCTAACCAAATATTGTTATTTATTTGCTTAGAAGTTTTGATCTATAAATACACTGTGAAACAAAGTATTGCAAAAAGCTTGTAGCACTCTGGTAAAAATAAAACAAAACAAAAAACAAAACAACAAATAAACATAAACTGCACTGTAGAGCTGTAGTGGGACTGCCTCTTGATACTAAAAGAATAAAAGCTCAAATATGCTTCATGACCATGATCATTTTCCTTGAAGCAGGTATTTTTGTGAAAAGCAAATTTGGAAACTTTTTTCTCATCCACTTTGTGGAATCTCTGTTGATAGCTTCCTAAACACAACCAAAATAGAGTAATTTAAAGTTTAAGTGGTCAAAAGTGAGATAACTGTTCAAAAACACAATAAAATTAATGCTACACTTACATTACTCAGTATGATTAATGGACCTTACAATGTCCTTGCAAACAGCCTCTACTATGTTCTCTGTTTACTAGAGTTACATAATTAGCTCTTTGCACCCACCCTTGCTCTGCTCTTAATAGAAAATTTACATTTGTCTGTTGGAAGACTGTGCGTAGTGCAGCAGTTTCACTTAAAAATGTCCTTGATGAAGCAGTAAACATTATTAATTTTATCAAGTCTTGACCCTTGAGTAAACATTTCTTCATACTCAGTGCTATGAAATGGATACATTTCAAAAAACACTTCTGCTGTATAATGGTTTAGATAAAGTCACTGTTATCATAGAGGTGGTTTTTCCTTGAAATAACCACTGATAATTAAGGAGTGATTATCTAGATTTAAGTATTTATACACTTTTTCTAAATAGTGAATAAAATTAATCTCTCACTTCAATAAAACCCACTATGTTTTTACAATGATAACATTTTTTTCTCAAACAAAAACTCAAATTTTTTGAAAATGGCTATCTGCTACTCTGAGCTTGAGCATTTCTTAATACTCGCTTCAAGTGATGAGATTATTGAAAGTAACAAATGTGAATATTTAAAGTGTTGAAATATATCAAAATTGAAAAGAACTGCATTATTCAGTGAACGAGTATTTTCAAAATGACCAATGTATAAGGTTACAAAATCATGTATGAATAAAAGATCCAGTTGAATTATAAGACTAATGGTTTTTAATCTAACGGACTTTGAAAAGTTGTTACATTTCAAGATGTTATGTGATAAATATTCTTTAGAAATTTTTCTATCACTTGTTGAATATTGATATTGTTGAATTTCAGGTAATCCATAATTATCCGCATTGTGCTGAAAGTCTCCTTTTGCTACATATTTACTATATATCTATCTGTGCAAGGGCAGTGCTCTTTGCATATTAAAAGAAAAACAACAGAATTCATTAAGTCTGTTGTTATTTACTGAAACAGATTTGAGAATTCAACTGTCTTAATACAGAGACAGAAACGTGGATAACTGTAAAAACAATGCCACTTTATGATTTTTTCATTATCTAAAAAAATTATATTTATATTATTCTGTAATGTGCTGATCATGGTTATTCTTGAATGCCTAAGTTTAAAATATGAAGTTTCTTTGTTTCAATTTATATTATGATAAATACTAGTAATATAAAAATATTTTTAAAACAGACTTTGAGATTTTTCATTTTTAAAAGCCTGATATGAGACCAAAAATTTGAGAACTACTATCATAGTGTTCCCTTGTAAAGTTAGCCTGGATGCCTCCTCATTGTATGTGACTACTTTAAAACAAAACAAAACAAAACAAACCCAGACTTGTTTTGATTTATTTAATGTACTGCGAACCAAATTTCTGTCTAGGCATTTTTCCTTTAAAAATACATAGACGCGATCTTTACTCTTATTGTTGTTGCTGTTGTTGTTGTGAATATTAACTTTATGTAATTGTTCACGCTAGATAAGGCAGTGGTTTGTTGTTTGGGAAGATAGATCTACCGTCTTTTTCCAAAAACTGCTTACAAAACATCTGGCTTCATGAATATAGATAGCAATTTTAACACTTTGGTTGAAAAGATAAATTAAGATTTCTATTTTTTTAACCATTGGGAGAGAATTCCCAGAGAACAAAATAAAAATATTTTTATATCTTAACCAAGGAGGACTTGAAGTATTTGCTTCTTCCTTACAAAGAGCAATTTGCGCAAATGTTGATCTTTTCTCCCAAGTGGGAATTAGAGACAATATTTTCATACCTGTCCCTTCCTGCTTTCACTTCAATTTGGTAAATCCTTTGAGGCTTTGTCACAGCAGACTTCCAAGAGATTGTATTGCTTGGGGATTTCCTATATTGTATTAGCAATGGATTTTTTATTTCAGCATACTGAAAATATTTTAAATAGTTGTATGAACAAATCTAGAATTAAAACTAATAATAGTTACCTTGACTCTAAAGCTAACCAACACAAAAAAGTGTTATTCCTGCCAGTAAAGTTTCATTTTTGTATAAAAGTAAGATCTTTTCTTGCTAATCTTTAAGATCAATATAAGTCTTTAATATTTCTTATATACATAATTTTGAAGATTCTCTCCTTTTTGGGGTGGGAGGTGGAGGAGCAATGGACCTTTAAAGTCTTGAAGTTCATCTGATAGTGAAGGGACTTTGTCAGTGTCTTACTGTTTTCCATTTGTTTCTCTAATAAATGTAAGGTCTGGTAGTGAGAGTAGATTTTTAGTTACCATAGTTTGTTTTCTGCTTCCAGTCTACTTGGGAGTTCCCAATTCTTCAGAAAGCTTCTAGTAATCCATCTCTTTCTTTTAGTACCTAAAAATGTAGAATAATCAAATTTTATAGAAATGAAATTCTGAAGATTAAAAAAATGACATGTTTAGGAGCAATGCTGAAATGCTGATGAACCTGATAAATGTCCTTTTGTAAAGTTGTCCCCCTATTGCTATCAAGCCTTGGCTGTGTGGTATAAGTATCTTTACTAGCCTTTAACAAACTGTATGACCAGGTAGCATGTATTTGCTTGTAACTTTCATATGTAAAATACCTTAAGAATATTATACGTATTTTATTTGTCTTATGTCTGTTATTATGTTCAAATCTGTGTGTGTGTGTGCTCTGACAATTAGCTACATTTGCAGTTCTAATTTTATTTCTTCTATTTTTTGTGTGTAGAAGAAAAGCAAATAGCTGGAAGTTTAAAATATTTCTTTTAAAAAAAGGTAAGAAACCTATAACATTTGCAACACTCAAGCCACAAATGTTAAACTGTTTATTTTTTGATGCTTAAGGGAGTCATTTTGAAGGATTTGAATGTAGTTTTACAATGGCTTTCCATCATTCCCATTAAATTATCAGTATTCCCCTCACAGGTCAGTTCTACATGAAATCATCAGCAAATTTTTGTCTTTAAAAACATTCCTTGTTTGATAACTTGTGATGTTTTTATTTCATCCATTTCTTCTTTCCATGCGGATTCCTTTGTTTCTCTCTAGTCATCTACATAATACTGGTATTTGTTAGAATTCTTCCTTAAGTCTTACCCATTTCTCTCACATAAAACCATGGTTTCTCACTGCTCAGCAACAAAGAGACTTTTTCAGAATTGTAGGCACCTATTTACCTGTCTTTGAGATTTAACCACCAGAGGTGTTTAAATACAAAATGACTAAAAAAAGACACCTCTCATTTCCTCACTAAAATTTCTATCAGCCAGCTCTTGCTGCACAAGAGGTGATGAAAACAATAGTGGATTATGACTTTGATGCATTATTCTCACAGATCTTGTTCAACTGGGTGTGTCTGCTCATCTGCTGGGCTTGTTCATGCATCTGGAGACTTGGCTGAAGTGACCTGGCTCCAGTGGCATAAAGGATTGTACTGGGAGCAGTTAAACCTGGACAGTCAATAAAAAGATGTTTGTAGAAATATTAAATTTAGTAATAAAACCAACTACAAGTTGCTTTGCTTTTAATTATCACCAGGAGCCTGTAACTTTAAAACTAGATTAAGTTCTCATATTCCAATTTTTCCTACACCAAAGACTTTCTAATTATACTAGTTTAATCTTTGCACTGCCTCACAATGAGATGTGAAAGAGTTTTTGGTATGTGTCATGATAACAGTAATTGTAATTCCATGTTTTGACTGCATTTCAATTAATTAACTGAAAAATTAATACAGGCCAAAGCTGTTTAGAAGAACTTTCTATGATGTTAGAAATATTCTGTAGTCACACTGACTAACATAGCAATGCAAAGGTTTTTCAAGTTGTGCATTAGAAAAGTTTCTACAAAACAGATTTCTCTCTCTCTCTCTCTCTCTCTCTCTCTGTGTGTGTGTGTGTGTGTGTGTGTGTGTATGTGTGTGTTTTAAAGCATATGGCACATGCAGCAAGATAAACAGAATCCAAGCAACGATTAGGATTCTGAAAGACATCTTATGTGTCAGCTCACCAGGGTTTTTATTTGTACCTAGCTTGTGGTCTGTCACTGGCTCGAACCACCAAAGTGTGTGGTTCTGTGTGAAAAAGCCTGGCTTCCCCTGAGCTCAAAGCAGATGTTCCCAAGATTTTTATACTCCTTTGGCCCCTTAATCAAGTCAGGTTGATAAACAGATTAAGCCAGGTTAAAAACTTGTAGGAAAAAACAAAACAAAACAAAAAAACACTATTTGGAAGTAGCCAGGGAAGTCTAACTGCACATAACAAATCCCACTATTTTATGTTGGCCAAGAATCAACAAATAGACATCCAGGTATCCCCAGAGAGAAATACTGAGTTTTGTTCAGTCCACTGTAAATTAACTCTATCTTCCATATGTAGCCCCTAGGTACTGAGTGTCAATTTGATTGGATTGAAGGATACAAAGTTTTGATCCTGGGTGTGTCTGTGAGGGTGTTGCCAAAAGAGATTATTTGAGTCAGTGGGTGGGAAAGGCAGGTCCACCCTTAATCTTGGTGGGCAGCATCTAATCAGCTGCCAGCATGGTTAGAATATAAAGCAGGCAGAAAAAAAGTGAAAAGAGAGAGTGGCCTAGCCTCCCAGCCTACATCTTTCTCCCATAGTGGATGCTTCCTGCCTTCGAACATCGGACTTCAAGTTCTTCAGTTTTGGAACTCAGATTGACTCTCCTTGCTCCTCAGCCTGTAGATAGCCTATTGTGTGGGCCCTTGTGATTGTGTCAGTTAATAAACTCCCCTTTATATATGTATCTATTCCATCAGTTCTGTCTCTCTAGGGAACTCTAATACAATATGGCTATTGAACATTTGAAATGTGACTTTTGGGAGCTGGAATTAAATATTATTTATTTTTATTTAGTTATAATCAATATAAATTTAAATAGCAAAATGTGGCTATCTTGCATTTCTTCAATTTGGAAAATTTATCTGCAAAGCTTCTTTTTTTATTGTTGGAGTGAGTCATAAATTTGGTTACTTCTTACACATTTAAAGATGTCCTGGTTTGATATCATGAACAATTTTTCCAAGCATAGTTTCTAAGCTATAAATCTATTATATTTTCCATAATCTGCTCTTTGACTCTTGGCCCAGATTTTTAATTAGATATTATCTATGGTCATTCTTTTGTAGCATTTATAGAACAGAAAAAGGTAAAAGAAGAATAAGTGTCAAAATACTAATGATCTGTGTTGACAAATGAGGTATCGCTTTAGCAAACTTTGGTTTGCTAAACATTCCAGCAAAAATTTGTTAATAATCATGTTTAACTCCTCACTTCTTTTTACTATTGAGATTTAAACTTTATTGAAGTTCAAATCAACAGATTGGCAAATAAAACAATTAATTTATTGTTAAATATTCACATTTTCTCCTCTGGCAAATTAGTTTTTATTGAATAAATATCTCATAAATGTTTTAATTAATTTTTTAATTTTTTTATTAATAATATCAAACATTTTGTTGAGACCAAATTAATCTTACCAATTACACTAAATGTCAATTACATTATTTTGGTTATATATGTATTATTAAAAAATTAAATCAGATATAATTAACAATAGTATTTTTTGATCTTCTTAACAAAAACAATATTGCTCATTTACCAAATTCTGTCTTGGATTGGGCTGTAAATCAAGGAGAAAAAATATTCAGTTTATTCCAGATTCAAATTCTTTTCTGGACATACTTGTATTCCTTTTTTCATATTAATTTGGTAAATCTAATCATTTCTTAGGATAATGTCAGATGGGCAGCCGTCAACCCCAAATATACTTTAGTCTATGCATGCCAAAAAGAGACCCATAGGCACCATTTCTGGATATTGAGACTATTAGAAGAAGGTATATGAGCTTAGAAATTGACCCTGACCCTGATACTGACTTGTAGGCTAGTTATTCTTTACAGTGATTATTTCCCTCTATCCACATCTTCCCTCAACCTACACACACACAATGGACTATAGATATTAAAGCACATAATACTATGACAAGTCAGGTATTCAACAGATATTCCAACTGGATAGACATCTAGATATTTACACCATATCTAGACATCTTTATCCACAGGTTATCACTGAGGTTAATAGATACACAGTAATCTTGGGTTTCTATTACTCAATGAAATATTTTATGCACATATAAGCTCCCACACATTACCTCCCACAAAAGTCCTTTGTAATAGCTATAAACTGTATAATGGAAATTGAAATACAAATCAACAAAAGAATTATTCTAAGTGTCCACTACAAAGTGCTGTCAGTGTCATTAAGACACATCACGTAGATGACTCCCAATCGAATAATTAAATTCATTGGGCCATTCTAGACTTTCAACTTTAATCGATAGAAAGAAATAGTTTTACATTTATGAGCATCTGTAAACACAGCTCAGAGATAGTATCTCATTCAGAACCTTTCACAACATAGTAAGGTAATACTGTTTCATTTTTGAATTATCCATTTATTTGTTCCCTTTTTATTAGTAACCATTTATCCTTCTTTCTATTTGTCATGAGTTTTCATATAGTGCTCCCCATACTGAGGGTAGTACTATTAAGTTCAGTCAGAAGACTGCCATAGAACTGACAATATCTTCCCCTTCATCTATCTCTAGTCATATGTAGTAAGATTGCATAAGTAGATGCCATCTTGCTTCTGAGTTACTTTCTTGATGAGGGGCTGTGGACAGCTTTATGCACTCTACTTGATTTTCCTTCCATAATGGCTGTTAGTCCCTGAGTTACAAAATCCAGTGTGAGTTTTCCCAACTATTATGTATATCCATTGCACCTATGCATTCAGAGATAGCAAAATAATCACAGAGTAGTTTCACAGATCCATGGTACACATAGAGACATGGCCTTCAGAGAGGACTGTATCTAATGTGTGAGAAGGAGGTGCATTCAGTTATTGCAAGTCTCTTGGTATCAACTGTAAATTTGACATTGTATTCAACAGGCCTTTTGGGTCTGTTTTTCCTCTTTTTCCAATTTACAGTCACTCTAGTAAATAGTTATTGATTCCTTTGTAGAAGGATTAAGAATAATTTTTCTATATACCTGCAGTAGGTATTATGTGATTCTTCCATAAAGAGGTCTAACCTCCCTTTATATGGTTTAGGTGTGAAATGGACTCAGCTCTGGAAACTGGTGGCTGCTTTATGATCTTCTATTGTAGCAGTTATTAGTAGTTTTATGTTTGCTAGCTTTTGATTCTTTTAGATTAGTTAAAATAAATGGCATCTTCATTGTCATTCCATCTATTAATATCATGCTCTATTAGCTATTACCAAAAATTTCTATGGATCACATTTCCTATTTGTCATTCTTGCCCTGTCACTCATTTTAGTAATTGTATCCATCTTGCCTCTGACAGTAAAATCCATGCCTGAATTCTGCTATTACAAAATCTTGTCACACCTATTGCTATTAGTGAGCACATTAGTTCCATGGCAACATCTTCTACTATTGCACCTTTATATAGAACAGAGTCACCACTTGGCTTCTCAACTACTCTGATGTCTTTTTGTTCACTGCATTCCTCACTGTTTTAGAAACAAAATGTGTACTCCTAGCCCTGCTGGAGAAGAGAGTCAGCCACCGATATCTTTTTTCTTAATTTATAAAGAAATACTAACACCATTTAGCTTTCTGACCCTCCCTTCTGCAACATTCTGCCAAAAAAGCCCCGATCTCTTTACTAAATGAATTCACTGCAGGGTATTGTTTTCTCCAACATTCAAATGTATTGGATATTAGATTTTGAGTGTCAATATAAATGTGAATGTTCCCGTATCAGTAGTATTTCTCTAATATTACATGGCAACTCTGTGTAACATTCTCAAGACCCACTTTCATACACTTTCTCTGGCCTGTATAGATGGATATTAGTCAGATCATGCAGTTCTTTTGGTAAGTGAATTATTTGCCTCATAGGTAGGATTGCACTTCTCTATTTAGACTGTGCTAAGAACCTAGTTATCTGCCAAAGAGTAAAGCAGGATAGTAACTTGAATCAAAATAAGGATATCATCTTTTGAGATATTTATCTTGAGGCTGAGAGTATGTAACAAAATTTTTAAGGAGCAGGAGACTGTTTTGTTCTAGCAAGGGAAAAAGGGCTACATCTGTCTGTTATAATATATCTCCTACTTGCAGGAGACCCCTAACTAAATACACCTATTTTCTGGAGACTACTAACTAACTAATCTACCTACTTACTACCAATAGGGAATCATTTATTTCAATTGACTTCAAAGTACAATATCTACTTCTGAGGTGGTAAATTTTAGGGCTATTTTTAATACCAATTGTCTTAGATTGAGTTTTCTCTAAAAGAAGACATTAAGACAAGGACTAATGTACAGACAAGTTATGTGAATGATGGTCTTCAAAACAAGTGAATGTCTGTGGAAAGTCAGACCAGAAATGTAGTAATGCTAAAGCCAATAAATGTTTTAATAAGTAGGATATTGTTGGGGCATGTAAGACGCCATCCTCTTGGGGATTTCCTGGGTATTATGTTGAAATACATCAGAATTACCTCCCAATGGATAGGAAAACTGAATATGTTTCAACCAACCTCTGCCCATCACTGTAGCTGGTTTCCTTGGGTGTTAAATTCTTGGTATACCAAGCTTCCATGCTTGCATTGGAAAAGTCTATGCAGTTCTAGAAAAAGACTCTGGAAAGATAAGTCAAAATACATAGATGGATTAGATTTAAAAACTACATATAGCTAATATTTTACAACTTTCAGTGAAATCAGAGGCTGGCCAAATAATATTGAGTGGCATCAACAGTGTCTAATACAACATTAACAAAATATTTTTCAGCAGCACTTTTGTAGCCTCAATTGAAAACAACACAAATTTTCATCAACAATAGGAAATGTTGATACAATGGAATACTATCCATCAAATAAATTGAACAAGTTATTGCCAATGACAACATGAATGTGAATATTATTTTGGCCAGGAAACAGGTTAATGGAGAAATGAAGTTGACTTACACAAGTTCATCCACTAGTAAGGGGCATACTTCAGATTCGAACTAAAAATCTTGCAAGCCAATGTTATGCTGTGATCAAAGAAAGCAAACTGATATGAACTATTGTTTACTGTTGATTTGCATGTGAAGGGAATGGAGCATTTCAGTTAAGGAGATATCCATGTATAGTTATTATTTTCAACACTGCATATCCTGTTGCTTCTTATTGAATAAAAACTGAAAAGTAATCCCATGACTCTTACCACTAGGAATCTCCAATAACAGTCCCCCAAACATATTTCCTTATGATTAAAAAAATGTAGAGGAATTTTCTAGCATTTGTGTACTTTATATTTTACGTACTTTAAACAAAATAGAACTCAAAAGGAAATAATAAGAAAGGTGTGCTTATCTTTATCTCAAAAGTGTTCATTTTTTATAAACACTTCACAAGCAGCATTGAGAGATGCTCTTGCAAGACCAATAGTGTCAAGAATTGCCCTATTGATTTTTGGCTTACTAAAGTATCTTCTCCCATGTAACCTTTCAACAAGCACAGGAAATCTGATAATGAGTAGGCATAACTTTTGCTGAAAATAGCATGAGAAATGACATGCATGACGTTCAAATAATCGTTTGAAAAATTAAATGTAATTCACAGGGAAAATAAATAGAAACATTTGGAAAACATAGAATGATTTATTACATCTTACAAAAATATAAATGCTATGCTTCACGAAAAATATGTTTTTCTTGAGTAACTAGTTTTTCAACTACTTTTAACACTTCACACGTACACGCAAAACTTGGTTTTGCCTGCAACTTGTTTTTCCGAATCAAATAAATTTTTGGAAAGTCATCATTTACAAGTAGCTGAGTACTGATGATGGGGTGGATAACTTTTGCATTCCATAGTTGTGACTAAATGCAGCTCTGGATTTCAAAATTTTTAATAATGCTTTTAGCACAGTTATTTACATGGCTAAGTGCTTTTGAAGTTGTTTTCCATTTATCTGGTGTCAGAAAGCACTGCAAGAATAATGAGGGACAAGTTAGAAAAGTCCATTAAACACCACTGACTACTGTCATCTTATCAACACTAAATAACAAAAACTATTTTTAACCATAGAATAAATAATAAAAGCAAAGGGAAATTATTTTAAAAGCTAACAAGAGTTTTAAAGTGATAGTATAATAAAAACAAATTACAGTAATCAAGTTGTTGATATACATAAATGAAAATAAAAATAAAAATTAAAATGTAGCAGAGACATCTGGTTTATTCAGCTAATTCAGTAAAAGCATACTATTTGTTATTATTTTACAATATCAAAATCAATTAACTTTTATCTATCTCATTGGTATAGTCTACAGTAGAAAAAAATTATATTTTATATGTGTCTTTGCCAGGATTATAAATTTCATGTAGTATCTTTGAAACATAATTATAGTAATTAACAAACCAAGTTATTAGATTGGGTCTTTTCTAATATTGAAGTTCTAAATTTATCTGAATAATTTCTTTCTCCAATAAAATCATGATTTTTTAACAGTTCTTTTTATTTGAAAATACTTTTGATTTCCAAATGGTAAGGTACTTTGTGGTTATAAGCATAGTTTTTATGCTAGTTAACATTACTTTGAGTGACAGGAGTCTGTTTAATAGGAAAAATGGGGAACAAACACAAAGACTACATGGTTAACTTTATATGTCAACTTGGCTAAGCCATGGTACTCAGATATTTTTCCAAATATTATTCCAGATGTCTCTACGAAGTGATTTTTTAGATGAAATAAACATTTAAACTAGTAGAGTTTGAGTAAAGCAGATTATCCTCCATTATGTGTGTGGTCTTCATCCAACCAATCAAAGGCCTTTATAGAAAAAGACTGACCTTCTAGAAGAGGGACATCTGCCAGCCTGCTACTTTTGGACTCAAACTGCAACTCTTTCCTGTATCTACAGTTCGCTGCTTACTGTGCAGAGTTTGGGCTTGCCAAACCTCCACAATGGTGAGAGCCAATGCCTTAAAAATAAATTCCTCTGTCTATAAATATATACATCCTTTTGGTTGTTTATTTGGAGAGCCAATACTAAAATACATGTTGGTACTAGGAAGTAGGGCACTGCTGTAACTAACACCTCAAATGTGGAAGTGACTTTGAAATAGATTCACAGGTAGAGGCAAGAAGTTTTGAGCTGCATGTTAGAAAAAGCCTTGGTTTCCCTGAAGAGACTTTTGGTAGAAATCTGGATGTCAAAAGTGCTCATGGTGAGTCCTGTGATGGAAAAGAGGAATATATAACTTATTGTACACTGGAGGAATTATGATCCTTATCATAAAGTGGCAAATAACTTGGCTGAAGTGTTTTCTAGTATTTAGTGGATGACAGAACTTCAAGTGATTAACTTGGACATTTAGCTGAGGAGATTTATATGCAAAGCATTTAAGGCATTGTCTAGCACCAAGGGCCATCACCTCTGTGGGCACAGAAGGCACGGTTTTTTTGTGGACTAAGAGAACAGAGCATTGAGCAAAAGAGGATTTTAAAAGCATTAAAATCTAATAAAAATTGCCTTGCTAGGTTTCAGATATGTTTGCGACCCATGATTTCTTTCTTCTTTTTTTCCCCCTTTTAGAATGGTAATATTTATCCAATGCCTATCTACTGTTGTATTTTGGAAGCATTCTATGTTGTATGGTTGCAAATGTTCATTCCTAGAGAGTAATTTTGGTTTAAAATGAATCAGACCTCGAATATCACCCATACCTTAGATGATGTTTAGTTGATATTTTAGACTTAGAGTTGATGCCGAAATGGATTAAGATTTGTGAGGCTGTTGGGATAGGGTGATTATATTTTTCATATGTGAAAGACATAAATTATGTGGGACAAGAAGATAGAGAGTATTGGGCTGAATTTTGTCTTTAAAATGTATATGTTGAAGTACTAACTCCCAGTACCTTAGAATGTAACTATATTTAGAGATAGGGGCTTTAAAGATGTAATTAAAGGAAAATGAGGCCATATGGGTGTGTTCTAATCCAGTGACTGGTGTCTTCATAAGAAGACAAGTCAATGTATAGAGAAAAGACCGTGTGAGGACACAGTGAGGATAGCTATCTGCAAGTCAAAGACAGAGACTTTACAAAAAGCAAAACCTGCTGCCATCTTGATATTGAAATTCTAGTATAACCTGCTGCCATTTTGATATTGAAATTCTGGTTTCTAGTAGTCTCCAGAACAATGAGAAAATTAATTTCTGTTGTTTTAATCACCCAGTCTGTGAGTTTTACTGGCAGCCTTAACAACCCAACACAGTCATTAAATGGAAATTGCCTAAGTAGTAAAAAGTGGCAAAAGTCGCTAATTACATAAAAATCAATTCATTGATTATCACTTCAAGGACATGTATATATATTATATATATGTTGTATATATATATTATATGCATGTGTGTATATATATATTATGTGTGTGTGTGTGTGTATATATATATATATATAGAGAGAGAGAGAGAGAGAGAGAGAGATCCTTGTGTTTGTATTGTACTCCCTTTCCTCTTATATAAGGATTTTAAATACTTAAGAGACAGCCTCCCTATATCCTTGTAGACCTAGTTCCAAGCCATCTACTGAGATGTGTCTTTTAAGACCTTTTACTTCACAATGCATTATTACTCCTCAGCATTCAATTAAGAATAGGAGAAATTTCTTATTCTTCCAAAGCTCGTGTAGTTGAGAGAGATTGACCTGTAAACAATTTTTTTGCTAATATATTAAAGAGTTTTCTGGCAAATGGATTAATTTTTAATAGCTACTTTTTTTTAAGTCTAAGACAAAAATGCAAATTTGTTTTTTCCTATAGACAGTTGTATGTCATAGAATGAGCATTTTTAAAATGTGTATTATAGGCCATTTATATGCCTTGAGAAATGTCTATTCAGATGTTTTGATCATTTTAAAATAATATTATTATTTTCTGTGTTGAGTTATTTAAGCTCCTTATATAATCTGGTTATTTGTTACTTGTCAAATGTGTAGATTGCAAATATTTTATCCCATTCTATAGGTTGTCTCTTCACTTTGTTGCTTGTTTCCTATCGCCAATAGGCAAATGAAAAAAATGTTCAACATCATCAATCAACAGAGAAATGCAAATCAAAGCTGCTATGACACATTGTCTCACCACAGTAAAAAGAATTTTATCAAAAAAGAAGCAGTAATTAATGTTGGTGAGGATGTAGAGAAAAGTGAACATCTTGCTCTTGGTGCAAATGTAAATTAGTACAACCCCTATGGAGAACAGTAAAGAAGTTACTCAAAAACTAAAAATAGAACTACCATATGATCAAGCAGTCCCACTGATGGATACACACCCAAACAAAAGGAAATCAGTGTATCAAAGAGATATTTGCACTTCCATGTTTATTGCAGCGCTATTCAGAATAGCCAAGATATGAAAGCAACCTGTCTACCAATGAATGAATAAATAAATAAAATGTGGTACATATAAAGGGTGGTGTACTATTCAGCCATAAAAAAAGAATGAGATCCTGTCATTTGCAACAACATGGATGGAACCGGAGGTCATTCTGTTAAGTGAAATAAGGCACAAAAAGACACATATTGCATATTCTTACTTATATGTGGGAGCTAAAAAAACGGAACTCAAGAAGATAGAATAGAATATTTCTAACAAAAAGAAATAAAAATCCTTGATGTAATGGATATCTCAATTATTCTGTTGATCATTACACATTGTATGCTTTTATCAAGTACTGCATATATATGGACATTGATTATATATTTATAATAATTAACAATACATTTTTTAAAATGATGAAACAAAGCAACCCTAGATTCCAGACCAAGTCTTGAATATTGTTAACACTTAATAAATATTTATTGAATTTTAAAAATATGTCAGTAATATGTAAATTAGATCAATATATAGAATAGTCCAGTTATATGTGTTTATAAAATAATAATACTTTATAAAATGCCTCATATGAAGATAGAAAAAATGTATTCTATCTTTATTTATATAATGGGTACTTAAAGTGATTATTTGGTAAAACATCTCTTCTTGGTTATATAATATTATATATATCTAGTTCAGAAACAAGTGAATACAGAATTTTAAAAGCAAACTATGGGTTTAAAAAGCTGTATGTATTTTTAGTTAACATATTTCAAAGCAAAAATATGTTCTCCACATTTAATTTATAGATTACAGATAACAGAAGTCTTAACAGTTTTGTCTTTGAGAGAATTTTCATTTAAAACAACTTTGGATGCAGATAGACTTGACATAAATTCCCAGAGCTTTCATCTATGAATTAGATGCTCTTGATATTTATGCCAGTAAACTACAATTTAAGGTTGATATGTCCAATTTTATTGTGAGGAGGAACATATCTATGGAGAAGGAGAGAGAAATAGTTATATGGAATAAAAACTGATATGTAATCTTCAAAGTAGGATTCTCAAAGTAGTCCATATTATCCTTATATTAATAAGCAATCATTTTTGTATTAAAAATTGCTTTATTATATAAAACCCTTCAGTCAGATCCATTTCTATTTATTATTTAGTTGATCCCTCATTACTCCCTAGTAAAATAGTCATCCTTCCCCAACTCTACATGTGAAATTGTGTTTCTTCATGCTTTCCCCAAAATTGGCCTCAGATATGCCAATATCTGAAGGAGTTCTTTGCTTAATTCATAATTCATTTTTTTCTTGTTTTAGTGTCCTACTGATTATTTTGTTTATTTTATTTTTGGTTTTGGGTTTTCCTTTCAACTTTTATTATAGTTTTGGGGGCACATGTGCATGTGTGTTACATGGATTACATGGTGCTGGGGTTTGGTGTACAAATTACTTTGTTACCTGGTAGTGAGCACAGGACTCAATAGGTAGTGTTTTGATCTTTCATAATTGAATTTCTACTTCCTTTATGAAAGATACTCTTCTGATTTTCTGTGTCACTAAACTTTCCACTAATGCATTATTTATCTATGTCTATATCCTTGTGTTTATATTGTACCCCCTTTCTTCCTATACAAGAATTATAAATACCTAAGAGACGGAGAGCCTACCTATATACTTGCAGGCCATCTACTTAAATGCATCTTTTAAGATCTTTCACTTCACAATGCATTACTCCTCAGCATTTAATGAAGAATAGAAGAAATTTCTTATTCTTCCAAGGCTCATGAAGTTGAGAGAGACTGACCTGTAAACAATTAATTTCACGTAAGTTTTCCCAAAATTCTATCCCATAAGCAGAAGCATGAGGAGGTCAGGAAGTCCTTCATAGATAAGGGTTAATTTGATCTAAGGCCTGAAGGATTGATATCTGAGAAATAAAAGTGATTCTAGCTAAAGTGAAATTCAAGAAGAGATGAAAATTATTATGCAAGGTTCATGTAACTTGACATACTTCAGCATGAGTATGACTAGAACAGAGTGAGCATGGGGTTTGGTGGGAAGTGAGTATACCAGCTGAAGATGCTGAAAGGCAGGCAAAGCTGATATTGACAGTCTTTTATATACTGCAAATATGTTTGAGTTTTATCTTAAGAATGATGAAAAATATTGAACAATATTAGGAAAAGAATTGATATCTAATTGGTATAATGTCTTGATCTCACCAGGTTCTGAAGACATTAATAAAAAAAAGGATTGAGAGAGATCCCAGATGGCCGATTAACAACAGCTCAGGATTGTAGCTCCCAGTGAAAGCGCAGAGAGCGAGTGGACGCCGCACTTTCAGACGAATTTTTGTTGCCCACAGACTAGGAGATTCCCGGCGGAGGAGCCACACG
>CAUYLG010069917.1:0-21188 GCA_963573385.1 Cacajao melanocephalus
CCTTTGTCAGATGGGTAGATTGCAAAAATGTTTTCCCATTCTGTTGGTTACTGGTTCACTCTAATGATAGCGTCTTTTTTATTCTTTAAAAAAAGAGTGGCCAGGTACGATGGCTCAAGCCTATAATCCCAGCACTTAGGGAGGCTGAGGTGGGCAGATCATGAGTTCAGGATATCGAGGCCATACTGGCCAACATGGTGAAACCCTGTCTCTATTAAAATACAGAAAATTAGCCAGGTGTGGTGGTACACAGCTGTAGTCCCAGCTACTCAGGAGGCTGAGGCAGGGGAATTGCTTGAACCTGGGCGGCAGAGATTGCAGTGAGCTGAGATCTCGCCACTGAACTCCAGCCTGGCAGCAGAGTGAGACTCCATCTCAAAAACAGCAACAGAAAAGCATATTCCTCACCAGTAAGGCAAGTGAATATATTTTAAAAGTTCCTGTGATATTTCAGTTTATTCCTGTAATAACCTGAATAACTATAGTAATGACACTGGAAATAAAAGTAGAAGATTAAGTTAAAATTCAACTCTTTAATCCCCAAATATGATATAATCAGAGTCAAGAGTGGAGCACTGGGGCATGTCTTGTGTGGAGAGGTGGGGCACGTCTTAGTCCATTCCTCCTCTGCTGTAACAAAATACCTGAGACTGGTAATTTATAAACAATAGCAATTTATTTCTCACAGTTCTGGAGGCAGGGAAGTCCAATATCAAGGTGCTGGCAGATTTGGTGTCTGGTGAGGGCTACTCTCTGCTTTCAAGATGGTGCCTTGTTGCTGCATCCTCCAGAAAGGAGGAATGCTGTGTCCTCATCTGGTGGAAGGGATGGAAGGACAAAAAAGACCTAGCTAGCTCGTTCCCTTCAGCCCTTTCTTAAGGGCATAAATTCCATTCATGAGGGCATCTCCACAAGGCCCTATCTTCTAATACCATCCCCTTGGGACTAAAGTTCCAACATAAGAATTTTAAAGGGACATTTATGTTCAAACCAAACAGGTGATTTCTCATTTTTCCTCAGATGCTATTTAAAAATAAGGTTTAAAGCATCCCCAGGATATTTTGTTTTCCATGAAGGCAATCTATAATCCAGCTTCCTCGTTCTCTTCCACAATTAAAGTGCTTACCAATTTGTATTTGAGATTAAAATAACACAAACTTAGATGTAGTCTGTGAGTGAAAACCTGCTAGGTATACGCACGGGAGCTAAATTTGTCATAAATAATGATCACAGCGGTAGATATCAGCATGTACAACAACGTGAAAGTCATATAAATAAACTCATTGACAGTTAACTTCACACAACTCATGCAAACAAAGGCAAATAAAAGTAAATGAAGATGTGTATGCAGTATGGTGTAAAAACTCTCAGGCTTGAGTCTTCTGATGTTATTTCTCTTAGCAGCCTGAGGCATACTGATTTCTGAGGCTTCCTTTCTAATTTCTCTGGTCCTCATTGCCTTCTTGATAAAACATCACTGGCCAATGACGTAGCCAATTAAAAAGAAAAAAGAAAAAAGAATAAAACATCAAAGAATTTATAGACGAGGTCAAGACCCAGAGATTGGTGCTACATAGAGACCGCAATTTTATAAAATGAATGTGCATTTCGGGCCTAAATTTTCACATTTGATTCCAGCACTAAAGGAGAGCAGAACTGTAATTTGAACAAAATATGATTATTGAAACCTACAATAGAAAATGAAACATACTCCAGGTGCCAACTGCCAGGCGATGTTTCTGGCTCCAAAGGACAGCCTGAGGCAATGCCAGATGGTCCTTTTCAGGAAATTGAGCTTGTCTCCAGTATAGGAAATCTGAATGACTCTATCCCACAGGAAATGCTTCATTGTATATTACCATTAACTTGGTGAGAAATAAAAGAATGAGGGTGGCAATAGCTGAACACTGATCAGAGGAATTAGCTTGTTAAAAAATGATTGAGACTACTGCTGAATTTCTTGACGTTCTGGCTAAGATCAGGGATTGTGAGTAGAATATTGATAGCTCACTGATGAAAACATACCGTGTATCCAGCAGTGTATGAAAAGTCTACATGCGTTAATCCTTTCAACAACCTCATAAGGTCAGTGTCATTTTTACTGTCATCATCATCATCCCTACTTACAGACATGGAAATCAATGGACACATTTCCATTGGATGTTGAGGGGCCAGCTCATAGAGTTGCCTAAGGTTTTTTAATGAATGGCAGAGCCAGGATTTGAATTCAGTCTGTTTGATTTTAGTGTCTGAGATTGATATTAAGCATACTAGTACTGTGACTACCCCTAGGATTTATATAAAACAACACTGCTTCAGATATGCTATCTTTTGAGTATTAGGCAACTCCACTATGGCTTGACTTTGCTCTGATAACATTTGCTGGAGAACTTCTCTATTTTGGTTTTTGCTTCCCAAGCCCTTTCTGAAGTGTCTCATACAGTCTTGTCTTCCAAAGGGGCATCTCTACATCAATTCTGCCCCTAAAGATGCATCAAAGTTCCATACATCACTTTCCTGAATAACATATCAGGAACTCTATCTTTGGTGCATTATGAACAAAGATGAGGTTAGCAATTTTAATTCTCTAGTTGGCTGTGAGGGAGTTAATGTGGGGCCTAATTTACTAATATGACCAACGTTGTAAAATTTGTAATTATCTTTATTCTCTTAAAACCCTTTTTTCCCCCCACCAGATGGGGATGCTCTGTGTTGCCCAGGCTGGAGTGCAGCGGCTAGTCGTAGGCATGATCGTTGCCTGCTGTAGACCTGAACTCTTGGGCTCAAGAGATCCTCCCGCCTCAGCCTCCTGAGGATGGGACTACAGGTGCATGCCACGGTGTTTGGCTAAGACCTATTTTAATAAGCCCAGAGACCCTAGAGATGAGCTCAAATGTCTATAGAGTGCTGAGGTGAGAGAGAGTGCTGTGGTCAGAGCCAGAGGAGGTTCTGCTCAGATCCTCTATCCTCAGAACTTTCCTTTACCTAGTTGTTGGCACATTCCCTTGGATACTGAGAATGCACTTCATTCCTACCACACGGGCTGTGACACTGTAAGCTCAGGCATGGAAACTGGTGCATCTAGAAGACAGTCGCATTCAGGCTTTGGGAAAAGTGAAACGCTGCCACACTGTAGCTAACTTTCTGTGGATTGTTACTGCAACGACTAGGCACCATCATGAATCATAGGGCAGGCCGTGAATTTCCTAAAATCTTTACAACCTCTTTACCACAAATACTACCCCAACCCAAAAAGGGAAAATGACATGCAATTCAATATCATTATATAAGAACTTTTTACAAAGGCCAAAAAGCCATACATTGCTACTTGAACAAAAAGACATAGCTCAAAGATTTTATGTCTCCTGTCCTCTGGCCCTCCATCTGCTAACCTAACATTCCAGAACTCACTCTAGTTTGGGATCTTCAGTTCAAATGACATATACTCTGTTCTCTGCCAACAACAGGGTTCTGTCCATCAATCATTTATTTAAAAATGGCTTGAATGGTAGCATTTCTCCTCTGCTAAAAAAAAAAAAAAAAAACCCTTTTAATTTTTATGCAGCTGTAGATGAGCCACAGCTAAGCTTGGTAACAATTAAAACCTAACGTAAACCAAACCCCACAAATTCTAATATTGTTAAAGCAGTTGGGTTCCCACATAAATTCTGAGAGGTGATAGGCAAGGTGAGATTTATAATATTGCTTAATACAGGGCATGGAGATATAAAAACACGGACTCATTCAAGCCATATTTCTTTTCCCATCAACCCAGCAAAGCTCCTTTTCTCCCATGTCCAAAGTCAGGCTCCTCCTCTTCGTTAGGGTCTGAGACCCACAGTTCCTGGCAAACTTTAAAAAGCACTCTAGAGTTAAAAACAAGAACACCATCCTGGCCAACATGGTAAAACCCTGCCTCTACTAAATATACAAAAAATTAACTGGGTGTGGTGGTGTGTGCCTGTAATCCCAGCTACTCAGGAGGCTGAGGCAGGAGAATCACTTGAACTCAGGAGGTGCAGATTGCAGTGAGCCAAGATCATGCCACTGCACTCCAACCTGGGCAACAGGGCAGACTCTAACTCAAAAAAAAAAAAACAAAAAACCAAGAACAAAAATATTAACTATTGCTAACATATGTGGTGTGCTTAGCCTGCTGGGCTAAGCATGTGTAAGTGATCATTAACTATCCTTTCAGAAAGGTTCAAGATTCTTGAACAGTTGAGTAACTCCCTTAAATCAGAACGTGCAAGTGACAGAAGTAGGATTTAAACTTGAACCTTGGAACAAACAGCCTCCTGCCTGGATCCATGTGTCTAAGAGAAACCAAAGACTGTCTCCCTGGACCAAGCCTGTGCAACACCCTGCAGGGAAAACAGATCAGTAAGCTATGATCACTCTTCCAAAAGTCGACAGTCTGGCTGGTGAGATAAAACATAAATACACAAAAGTGAATGATCACAAAAAAGTTAAGTCATATTTCAAGAACTGTCACTTGGAATACAAAAGGGGTTGCCACGTGCATCTGACTTATCTTATCCTAACTGCAGTCGGAGTTGGAGGTGGGGTGTTTTCTCAGGTTGAGAGGCTTTTCAGGTGAGAGCAGAGCTTACACCAGGGGTCAGGGCAGGCAAGTGCTACCCAGGCTGGAACAGAGGGCTTGAGGCTGGACCGTACACTCTTCCACAGCAGCTTAAACTTTACTGTCCTTCAGCCTACCTAGAACGACGGAAGGCTTTGACCGGGGGATGGATGTGAACAAAATGATTCATTTGCTCAGTCACTTAACAGAGAGGATGACAACGTGACAGCTGGTTATATTTATCATTTATGTAGCTTCCTAGAACATATTTTTCAGTAAACTCTTTAACTGAAATATAAGACGCCTACAGAAAAGTACACACATCATAAGAACATAGCTCATTGAATTTATATTTAATTTATATTCCAAATATATATATTCCAGATATATATAAACTGTGAACCAGGACCCAGATCACTATCTAGACAATTGCCAACACCCTAGAAGGCTCTCTAGTATACCTTGCAGATGGTAATTCCCCAAGGGTAACCGCTATTCTGATTTCTATCACCATATATTAGTTTTGCCTACTCTTTAACCTTGTTCAAATGGAATCGTATACTGCATACACTTTGGCACTGGGCTTTTTTTCTCAGCATAATGTTTGCGAGATCCATCCATCCTGTTTCCTGTAGTTGGACTTCGTTCATTTCGTTGCTGAATATTATTCCATTGTGTTAATATGCCAGAATTGATTGATATATCTGTTCTAATGTTGATGGGCATTTGGGTTGTTTCCAATGTGCGGATAGCGTGAATAATGCTGGTATGAACAGTCCTGTGCCAGTAGGTTTTGTAAATCCTTCGACATCGAGGATAGCCCCAGGTTATGAGTACTTCCTCCCTAAAGTAAAAACCAGAACTCAGTAGCCTGCTTCTTCAGCAATGTTGGCATCTGACCTAGACTCTGCTTTTAAACATACCTGCCCATGGCTTCAATTTGTGGAGAAAACCATGAGGAAGCAGCTGGAAAGAGTAGTGGAGAGTGGCCAAGACGCACCGAGCTTCCAGGGGGCAGAGGGACTGCAGCTGTGTCCCATGGATACCAGTGCCAGAAGCAGGGGCACCTCTAGGAGGCAGTCCTGGGAAGCTGCAGAGTGTTGTCAAAGACAGGCATGTAAACAGGTAATTCCCAAATAGTGAGATGAATGCTAACCTAGAGATAATGCATTGGAGCACTGGGGAGAACACTGAATTCAGCTGGGGAGCTCAGAAAGCCTCCATGGAGCAGAAGATGACCAAGCTGAGTCTTGCATGATAAGCATGCATTTGCCAAGTGATGGCAGAAGGCTATTCTTACTGAAATAGCTCAGTGGGGTGATCACACCTGTAATCCCAGCACTTTGGGAGGCCAAGGTGGGCGGATCACCAGAGGTCAGAAGTTCAAGACCAGCCTGGCCAACATGGTGAAATCCCATCTCTACTAAAAATACAAAAATTAGCCATGGTGGCATGCACCTGTAATCCCAGCTACTCGGGAGGCTGAGGCAGGAGAATTGCATGAACCCGGGAGGTGGAGGTTGCAGTGAGCCGAGATCGCACCATTGCACTCCAGCCCAGGCGACACTGTGAGACTCCATCTCAAAAAAAGAAAAAAACCAGCAACAACAACAAAACTCCAAGTGATGACTCACAGATGGTGAAAGTTCTCTTTCCTAGTGTCCTTCAGAGGCCTAAGCTGCCTGCATGCAGCCACTTCTAGACTTGTGTGAATCCATGAGCATCGCTCTGCACCCCCACCCCAGCTTACTCTCCTCCAGATTCCTGTCCTTGGCCCATCCTGGGACTTGATGGAGGAATGTGGGTGGAGTATCAAGTCCGTTGCCAGCACGGGAAAATCAGCTCAGAGAGTGTGTTTTGCTAATTGCGGGTGAATAACTTTATTCAAATATAAAGTATACACACATTATTATTCTTTATATATTTCTTTACAATTTGTACCAAATCCTGCGCAAAAAAGATTAGTCCTCATTTTAAAAGTATGCTTCCCATACTAAGACTAACAAACAGTTACAAAAATCCCATTTTATTTGCCTCAGGCAAATATATGCTACTCGATGTATGTATTTGATTCTGACACATTTACTGCCTCAGAACAGGAACATTTTACCATTTAAAATAAACCATGGAAATTTCGATTTGGAATGGAATCAAGATTTGATAATGAGCATGGCAAATCTTAGGTCACCTGGGAAACTGCCACTTCCATGCTCAAGTACTCAGATGGACTTACACTTTGAATGTGCTCAAAGGCAGCTATTGGGGCCAAAGAAGTTATACACTGACACCCAGGGTGATATGGTTTGGCTCTGTGTCCCCACCCAAATCTCATCTCAAACTGTAATCTCTGTATGTCAGGGGAGGGACCTGGTGGGAGGTGACTGGATCATGGGGATGGTTTCCCCCGTGCTCCTGTGATAGTGAGAGAGTTCTCATGAGAGTTGATGGTTTTAAGGTGGCGCTTCCTCGCTCTTTTGCTCTCTCTCTCTTTCCTGGTGCCTTATGAAAAAAGTTCCTGCTTCCCCTTTGCCTTCTGCCATTATTGTAAGTTTGCTGAGGCCTCCCCAGCCATGCGGAACTGTGAGTCAATTAAACCTCTTTTGTTTATAAATTACCCAGTCTCAGGTAGTATCTTTATAGCAGTGTGAAAATGGACTAATACCCAGGGTTAGGGAGGCCAACATCCCAGTTGCTGGGAAATGGGGGGTGGGGGTGGGGGGTGAAGGAGTTTGCAGGATACAGGACTTTCAATACTGAAACCAGGAAAGTCCTAAGCAACCTGGGATAAAGTGGTTCCCTTCTGAAGACCGGTTGGCAGGGGAAAGGCTCTGAATTTTACAGCCGATGTGCTGTGGTTGGCCAGGCTGCCAGCTAGAAGGAAAACAGCTCTATGATTGGCCATCCTTAGCTATGTAGAGTTAGTCTTTTAGTCCATAGAGTTAAAAGGTGAAATAATCCAGTAGGAGAGATAAATGAGAACAAATAGGAAAGGAGCAGAGAGAGGGTGTGGGTGAGAGGAGCAGTGGTCACCAGGCAGCTGCAGTGGACGCTGGAAGAGGAAGAGAGGAAATGAAAAGGAAGAAGACCAACAGTTCTACTGTCTGCAGTTAGATGACAAGGATGGCTTTGCACAGCTCAGCAGCACATGCCTCAAACGCCTGGAGCAGTGGTTCTTAATCCTACTTGGCCATTAGAATTACTTAGAAACTTCTGAAAATGCAGATGTCTAGGCTATTTACCAGGCCAACTTGAAGTAGAGTTTCTGGGGGTGGGCACAGTCATTGGTGTTTTTTTTTTTTAAAAAAAAAAAAAACTCCCAGGCTGGGTGTGGTGGCTCACGCCTGTAATCCCAACACTTTGGGAGGCTGAGGTGGGTGGATCACCTGAGGTCAGGAGTTTAAGACCAGCCTGGCCAACATGGTGAAACCCCGTCTCTACAAAAATACAAAAAAATTAGCTGGGCATGATGGCCAGTGCCTTTAATCCCAGCTACTTGGGAGGCTGAGGCAGGAGAATAGTTTGAAGCGGGAGGCAGAGGTTGCAGTGAGCTAAGATCCAAGATCTTACCTTTGCACTCCAGCCTGGGCGACAGAGCAAGACTCCATCAAAAAACAAAACAAAAAACAAAACAAAACAAAACAAAACACCTTCCAGTTGTGCCTAATATGCAGTTAAGGTTGAAAACCCATTGACCTTGTACATCTGTGTGTGTGTGTGTGTGTGTGTGTGTGTGTGTGTGTGTGTGTGTCTTGTGAATTGAGGGAAGCATTTTGGGTGTTTTTGTTTTTTTAAATTATTTTAAAAATAGAGATAGGGTCTCACTATGTCGCCCAGGCTGGTCTAGAACTCCTGGCCTCAAGTGATCCTCCTGCCTTGGCCTCCCATTATGCTAGGATTGCAGGTATGAGCCACTGCACTTGGCCTTGGGGAAGGTATTTTGATCTTAACCTAAAGGATATCAATGTGTACTCCCAGTGGTATCTGGACCAGGATACATGTGTGTGTGTGTGTAACAATATGTCTAGGCACCATTATCTAGGGATGATAAATAAGGAAACACATCTATTAATATCTAATTACCACACTTCCATATCCCGTCCAGTTAAGTCTAGGAACTTCGCCATCTCAAAGTGTTTCCATGTTACTGCTAAAAGGCCCCTGGGGTGCTTCCTTAAGAGGGCTTATAAAAATGTCTGCACAGGGTCTCCTGCTCCAGGCTCCTCATTGAGTTTCCAGCCCCAGGGGCCTTCGTCTGTTATCCCCTTGCAGCTGGAATTACCTGCGTGCTATTCTGGACCGGTGTTCTCCTTCAGGCCAGTGGGAATGGAGACTGGCAAGGAAAGCACCACTCACTTTACCAGGGAATGAGTTCTTTCTCTAACTTTCCTCAGAACCATAGAGAACTGAGAGTTCAGGTAGAACAGAGAATGCAGGTGTTAAACAAGGAGACTAACTCAGGAGTGTCCTGCTATTCTAATACTGTAAAATGTTTCTCTCTCCCTTCAATCCAAGACTTTTCTCTCTACCTTTTTTTTTTTTTTGAGATGGAGTCTTGCTCTGTTGTCCAGGCTGGAGTGCAGTGGCATGATCTCGGGTTCAAGTGAGTCTCCTGCCTCAGCCTCCCGAGTAGCTGGAATTATAGGCATGTGCCACTACACCCGACAAATTTTTGTATTTTGCGTAGAGATGGGGTTTTACCATGTTGGCCAGGCTGGTCTCAAACTCCTGAACCCAGGTGATCCACCCACCTTGGCCTCCCAAAGTGTTAGCATTACAGGTGTGAACTACCGTGCTGGCCTCTCTCTAGTTCTTATTTCTTGCTTTGGAATCAGCTTCCTTCAGGATGACTTTATGAACAGAAGCTTCACTTTCATTAGGAAAAAACACATGCCCTAGCCCTGGGGCTTGCTTTAAGGCTCCAGTGGGACTTAATAGTCCAGCATGAGCCCTCTGTGCTCTCCAGTGTTTAGAAGTCGTCTCTGGTACGGAACAATCAACAGTTCATGGTGAAAGCCTGCCAAGCTTGGTGCAGTTCCTTCCCAGTCTCTCCTACATGTGGGTTAAGGTAAATGTTGTTTACTCTGTAGATATCCTAGCAACATTAACTCTTCATCTTCTGTAAGTAACTGTCAAACAACTTCTCAAGAACAAAGACAGGCTGGGCATGGTGGCTTATGCCTGTAATCCTAACACTCTGGGAGGCTGAGGTAGGAGGATCTCTTGAGGCAGGAGTTTAAGACCAGCTTGGGCAGCATAGTGAGACTCTAATCGCTAAAAAAAAAAAAAAAAAAAGCCAGGTGTGGTAGCACACCTGTAGTCCCAGCTACTCCAGAGGCTGAGATGAAAGGATCCCTTGAGTCCGGGAGGTTGAGACTGCAGTGAGCCATGATTGCACCACTGCATTCCAGCTTAGGTGACAGAGTGAAACCCTGTCTCTAAAAGCAAAGCAAAACAAAACGGAAAAACAAGGACAGAACTTCTACTTATTGCCTTAAACAAATAGAAACCAGATAAAATATGTGAAGCAAGAGTTTCCAGACATGGGACAATAGGCAATAAAGGACCATGATCCTTGAGTGAAGGAAGCAGATGAGATGAGACCTCCAAGTGCCCCGGTTCATGGCTGGGCAGAGTTGCCAGGCTGCAGTGCTGGGAGGAGAATCAAAGAGGTGCTGATGGTCTCCCTGGGTTGAAGACACAAAGTGGAGAGTTTTGGGAGGCCAGTGGCTAGAACACACAGGACAGAGTGCTGGAAAGGAGACAGCTGAAGAAAGAGAATACTCTGAATCTGCAAGAGATTTTCCCACAGTCTAGCTGAGTCTTAATCAGCTAATGCAAGTGAGAAAATTGCTATGGCCAGAAAAAGAACCTCCAGAAAGGAGCAGAGGGAACTATCTTCAGAGCTAATGCCAGCTCTTAGTAGTCAGAATGGAAAGGTCTCCTAGCATATGGACTAGGAAGTAGAGCCTTGAGACTGTCTGGAACTCACCCGGGAAAGCTGAAACACAAGCCTCAAATCGACCAAACCATTCCCAGCTTGCTTGAGTCTCAGAACAAAGTTGAAAATATTTAAAGGACTATATTTTGACAAACAACAAGAACAGAACCCAAAAGGTAAAAATCACAATGTCTGTCATCTAACCAAAAATGGCAAAGGAGCAGGAAAACTTGCAACCAATAGAAGCAGACCCAGGAATGACAAAAATGACTAACTTAGTAGACAAAGAAATTAAAATGGCCTTTATAAATATACCTATATGCTATAGAAGGGAGAGGAAATCATGGGCATGATGAAGAGGGAAATGGAAGGCAAGAGATCCGAATCAAAATTTTAGTGACCAAAGAATAATGTTTGCGATGAAAAAATACACTGAATGGGGATTAGCAGCAGATAATCATAATGAAATAGAGTTTATCCCCAGGAATGCAAGGTTTAAAACTGAAAAATCAATTATTACTTTATCATATTAAAATATTAAAAAAGGAAAACCATATGAACATCAAAAAACCTTCTGTCAAAATTTAAACATCTTATCATGCCTCAGCCTCCTGAGTAGCTAGGACTACAGGGGCTCACCACTGTGTCTAGCTAAATTTTTTTGTTGTTAGAAATTTACAAACTGAATCTAAAACTTATATGAAAATACAAAAGACTTAGTATAGCCAAACTGATTTTGAAAATGAACTAAGCTGAAAGTCTTAAGCTACTTGATTTTAAGACTTCAGAAAGTTAAGATAATCAAAACAGTGTGATGTTGGTGTAAAGATATATTATCAATGTGGGTTGGTACGTATATAAAGATATACATTGGCCGGGCGTGGTGACTCACGCCTGTAATCCCAACACTTTGAGAGACCAAGGCGGGCAGATGACTAGAGGCCAGGAGTTTGAGGCCAGACTGGCCAACATGGCGAAACCTCATCTCTATTAAAAATATAAAAATTAGCTGGGCATGGTGGCATATGCCTGGAATCTAGTTACTCAGGTGGCTGAGGCATGAGAATCACTTGACCCAGGAGGCAGAGTTTGCAGTGAGCTGAGATCATGCCACTGCACTCCAGCCTGGGTGACAGAGCAAGACTCCTCTCTCTCTCTCTCTCTATATATATATACACACACACACACACACACACACACACACACACATCAAAGGAACAGATTAGAGTCCAGAAATACACCCACACATGTGTAGCCAATTGATTTTTGACAAAGATGACAAGCCAATTAAGAAAAGAATAATATTTTCAAAAAATGGTGCTAGAATGGTTGGATAGCCTTATGCAAAACTGTGAACTTCAGCTCATACCTTACACCATTGAATCATAAGTCTGAAATGTAAGAGCTAACATCAGAAAATTTCTAAAAAAAATAAATAAAATCTTGGGATAACCCAAAGGACAACCCAAATGTCCATCAGCAGGCAAATGGATACGCAAATGTGGTGTGCCCATCCAGTAGAATACAATACAATAGAATACGATTCAGCACTGAAAATATACAAATTAATGACACACTCATCAAAATGGATGAATCTCAAAATTATTATGCTGAATGGAAGAAGCCAGACAAAAAGAGTGCATACTGTATGAGTCCGTTTATATAAAATTTTAGAAAATACAAACTAACTCTCAGTGACAAAGTAGACCAATGGTTGCATGGGGTGATGGGGGAGAAAAGATGGGAAGGAGAGATTATTTTAAGTTCTGGGGTACATGTGTAGGATGTGCAGGTTTGCTACATAGGTAAACACATGCTGTGGTGGTTTGCTGCACCTATCAACCCATCAACTAGGTATTAAGCCTGGCATGCATTAGCTATTTATCCTGATGTTCTCCCTCCGCCACCCACCGAGAGGCCCCAGTGTGGGTTGTTCTCCTCCCTGCATCCATGTGTTCTCTTTGTTCAGTTCCCACTTATAAGTGAGAACATGTGGTGTTTGATTCTCTGTTCCTGTGTTAGTTAGCTGAGGAATAATGGCTTCTAGCTCCATCTATGTACCTGCAAAGGACATGATCTCATTCCTTTTTATGGCTGCATAGTATTCCATGGTGTATATGTTCCACATTTTCTTTATCCAGTCTATCATTGATCGGCATTTGAGTTAATTCCATGTCTTTGCTATTGTGAATAGTGCTGCAATGAACATACGCATGTATGTATCTTTATAACAGTGATTTATATTTTGGGGTGTGTATACCCAGTAATGGGGTTCCTGGGTCAAATGATATTTCTGGTTCTTTGAGGAATTGCCACACTCTCTTCCACAATGGTTGAACTAATTTACATTCCCACAAACAGTGTAAAAGTGTTCCTATTTCTCCACATCCTCTCCAGCATGTTTCTTGACTTTTTAATAATTGCCATTCTGACTGGTATGAGATAGTATCTCATTGTGGTTTTGATTTGCATTTTTCTAATGATTAGTGATGTTCAGCCTTTTTTCATGTTTGTCGGCCACATAAATCTCTTCTTTTGAGACATGTCTGTTCATATCCTTTACCCACTTTTTAGTGGGGCTGTGTGTTTTCTTCTTGTAAATTTCTTTAAGTTTTGTTTCTTATAGATCCTGGATATTAAACCTTCGTCAGATGGATAGATTGCAAAAATTTCCTGAGATTCTGTAGGTTGTCTGTTACTCTGATGATAGTTTCTTTCAGAAGCTCTTTAGTTTAATTAGATCCCATCTGTCATTTTTTGCTTCTGTTGCAATTGCTTTTGATATTTTAGTCATGAAATCTTTGCCCACGCTTATGTCCTAAATGATATTGCCTAGATTTTCTTCTAGAGTTTTTGTAGTTTGGAGTTTTACATTTAAGTGTTTAATCCATTTTCAGTTAATTTTTATATAAGATGTGAGGAAGGGATCCAGTTTCAATTTTCTGACTATGGCTAGCCAGTTTTCGCAGCACCGTTTATTAAATAGGAAATCCTTTCCCCATTGCTTGTTTTTATCAGGTTTGTTGAAGGTCAGATGGTTGTAGATGTGTGGTCTTATTTCTGATATTTCTATTCTGTTCAGTTGGTCTATGTGTCTGTTTTTGTACCAGTACCATGTTGTTTTGGTTACTGTAGCATTCTAGTGTAGTTTGAAATTGGATAGTGTGATGCCTTCAGCTTTGCTCTTTTTGCTTAAGATTGTCTTGGCTATGTGGGCTCTTTTTTGATTCCATATGAATTTTAAAGTAGTTTTTTTCTAATTCTGCTAATAATGTCAATGGTAGTTTAATAGGAATAGCATTGAATCTATGAATTACGTGGGGCAGCATGACCATTTTTATGATGTTGATCCTTCCTATCCATGAGCATAGGATATTTTTCCATTTGTTTGTGTCCTCTCTTATTTCCTTGAGCAGTGGTTTGTAGTTGTGGAATAAGAGATTTCAAAGGGGAATAAGGAAACTTTTTCAGTTGATGGAAATGTCTTATTTTGATTGTGGTGGTGGTTTCATGGATACACAAATATGTTGAACTTACTAAATAGTAGTTTTAAAATATATAAAGTTTATTGTAAGTCAATTATACCACAATAAACCTGTTTTTGAAGTACAACAAACAGTCGTAGTACAGTGGACTCTAAACCATAATGTGTCAGGGCAATTTATACTCATTGCTAAAACAAGAAGCCCAATATGTCATTGGTTTAATAAAACAATCATTGCTTTGTTGCTTATGTCATAAATCCATGTGTGTTGGGCTGCTCCTGGCAGCTTGAAGCCAACTAATGACTCAGGGACCCTGGTTCTTCCATCTTGTGACCCCGGTGCCTTCAACATGTGGCTTCCTCTCTTTTCAAGAAAAAGAAGAGACGGCAGAGATGATTATGACCAGACCTTTCATAAGGAGGTGCCCACCATGTCTGCCCACCTCCCTTAGGCCAAAACCCAGTTACATGGCAGAGAGGTTGGCAAATAGAGTCCTCTCCATGCCAATAAATGAGAATAGCGTTTTCATTTATATATTTCACCAGTCCCTGCCAGAAGAAAACTAAATTGCTTTCCCCCAAGGAGCTATGCACATAAAACATGTATTACAAAAGACATGGGGGTTCTGAGCCAAAATACCTATATGTGGATTCCCTCACAGTTTTCTCCCACAGGGCATTTGCTTTATATCTCTTACCTGAAGAGCCTATTTAAGGACCTCTTCTCATGAAGGAATAGTTTCTGCACCAAAGGGGATACCAAGTCTTTAACTCCCAGGAGAGAGAAAATTGGTTATAGTTTTCAAATCATTACCACTGCCTTCCCAACTCCTTTTCCACCTCTGTCCCTAAGGTTTCAAATCTTTCAGAGTCCAGTCTAAGCAAAGGTCTGCAGCTATGTGCCCTGTGCCATCTACATCTGCACCTGCTTGAGGGGAAACTGAATCCAGCATAGTGACACAGATCCACCAAGAAAATTGTAGCAGGATCAAGGGACTTCTCACCAGCCAGATAGCCTCAATTTGTGACCATTTGGACAGGCAGTGACAGTGACAAGATGTGAATTCAAGGGCTTTCACTGTCAGTTGTGTGACCCTGGGCAAAATAAATCCTTCTGAAACCCTCAGTTTCTTCATGGATCACAAATATGGGGACAATTATAACACTATCAAAGTCAATGAAACAAAGAGTCACTGAGCACTGTGATGAGATAGTGAATCGTATATTGGAAAGCTATAATCCTTTTGGAACTTGCAGTCTAGAGTCAGATGCAAAGAAGCAAAGACAGTTAATATCATGCATTAAAGTCTATGATAGGAACAATATCCATCTCATAAAGACTGTGAGGATCAAATGAAGTCTAATAAATGCATTTAAGCTCTACATAAACTGTGAAATGCCCTACAAATGCTAATTACTGCCATAAAGCACACAGGCCCTGATGTCATCTGAGTGCCATTACATCCCTGCCCCTACCCCAAATGCGTGAAATGCAGAGAATTACCCAAGTGTATAACACATTTGCATAAAAATGGAATTAAATGAGATAGTAACACATGTGGAAACATGCTGTAAAATCACATGATACACATATATAATTTATTCAAATGATTATTTCTGATGTTTATTACCAAGGACATAGCCTATGTGGTTCAAAATGGCCTTTCTATGATGGGATAGAAAAGGCTGCTGTTTTTCAGCCTTAAGTACATGATCCGTGATGTAGATGATTATCAGCATGTTGACTGCAACACAAAAATACATCTCCCTGAGCTCATCTCAGAAGGCCATGCGGGTCCATTGGTAGGATTTTAATGCCCCAAAGAGCATATTTTCACACACACAAGAGAGAAAAGATGCTTTGTACTTTGTTGCAACATTTATTCCCACCTCCCCTGCCCACCTTCCCCATTGCAAACCCCAGTAAGGTCTTCTACAATATCCCTCTATCTTCATGCTGACATAACATCACATCTTCAGGGTTAACCAGGTGGCTTCCCTTGTATTGCAAATTCTCTCGAGGCAGTGGGTCTCCCCCCGACCAAACCCAGCAGAGCTTCTAACCAGGTAGATGTGGTCCTGGGACACCTCTTGACCGTTCCTGTATCAGAACGTCACCGACACTCACCTGTGGGGGCCAACAGCTGGCTCTGCTCAGAGAGTGATGATCTAAGTGTTGGGCTTCCAAGTCCAAAGCATGAGTTGATTTTTCTTATATTGTGATTTGTGACTTGGATTTTTAGCGTTAGTCTCCTCAGGCGACTCCTGAGGTCAAGACTAGGCTCATGGTTCTCACACTTTCATGGATTGGACTACCTGTTCCATTTAAACACAGACACATAATTAGATAATCCATTCTCTGAGGAAGTTGAATAAACACTTTTCTAAACTGAGTGGTATTACTTATGGTGAACTTCAAAATACCCAGGGAACAAATATTGTTGGTTTCTTCAGGTAGCCAAAAATAGGAAAAATAAGAATGAACAGATATAGATCCAATTCTAGAATTCTGTTTCTCTGGGTGACTACAAGGATTTTTGTAGGAGGTCATTGCTGCAACTCCCAAAGCTTAAGGCCTCATTCTAAGGCTCCTTTACTGTTCCCTCTTCAATGTAGCATTCTTCATTCCTGCTCAGCCCAGAGCTCCACGCTCACCTCCTTTTTCTGTTTAAAGTTCCACCCTGGGCCAGATGCAGTGGCTCACACCTGTAATCCTAACACTTTGGGAGGCCGAAGTGGGTAATCACTTGAGCCCAGGAGCTCGAGACCAGCCTGGGCAACTTGAAAAAACCCTGTCTTTACAAAAACTACAAAAATTATACAGGCATGGTAGTGCCTGCCTGTAGTCCCTGCCGCTCAGGAGACTGGGGTGGGAAGATCACTTGAGCCCAGGGGTGGTTGAGGCTGCAGTGAGCCAAGACTGTGCTACTATACTCCAGCGTGGGCAACAGAGTGAGACCTTGGCTCACTAAATAAATAAATAAATAAAGTCCTATCCTGTCCCATCTAATGATGTCATTAGTATGTGATAGGCCATGTTCTATGTACTCTGCACATATTAACTATTAAATTTTCATGAGCGCCTAGGAAGAAAGTCCTATTATTACCTCCATTTCTAACATCAAAACTGAGGGATAGATAAGTAATTTGTCCAATATAATAAATGTCAGAGTTGGGCTGGAGCACATGGCACATGCTCTCAGCTTTAACTCACGCTTTCAGGCAACATAGGAGAAGCATTCTATAATAAAGAGGATGGATCTCTAGTCAGATAGGCCTGGGTTCAAATCCTCCCTCTGAGACTCACAAGCTTGACCATTTGGGAAAGTTACTTAACCTCCTCTGAACCTGTTTTTCTTCTATAAAATGGGCATGATAATAATATCTACTTTGTGAGGTGGATGTGACAATCAAATGTACATAAATCACCAAGCAAAGGATTTGTCTCCATTTCCAGGCAGGTGACTTATAAAAAACATTACTTATGTATTTTATTTTAGAAATTCCAAGATGCCACTGTACCTCTCTCCATCTAGATACCCCATAGTTTCCTTGAAGTCAAACCCAAATACCAACTTGTTAACAGTTCTCTTGCTCAGGCCGGATATCTAGAGCCATCTTCGCTTCACCTCCATCTTCCATCTTCTGACCTCTATATCTAATCAGCAGACAAGACTTGCTGATTTCTCCAATTTGGCTGGAAACATCCAAATGTTTCCTCCATCACCATTGTTAAAATTTACCACATGTTGGCCGGGCGTGGTGGTGGCTCAGGCCTGTAATCACTTTGAGAGGCTGAGGTGGGCAGATCACAAGGTCAGGAGTTCGAGACTAGCCTGACCATGGTGAAACCCCATCTCTACCTAAAATACAAAAATTAGCCAGGCATGGTGGCGGGTGCCTGTAATCCCAGCTATTAGGGAGGTTGAGGCAGGAGAATTGCTTGAACCCGGGGCAGAGGTTACAGTGAGCTGAGATCACACCAGTGCATACTCCAGCCTGGGCAACAGAGCCAGACTCCGTCTCAAAAACAAAAACAAACAAACAAAAAAACAAAACTTACCATATGTCAGGTACTATGGAAGTAATTAAAAATACCTCCTGAGTTAGATATTACTATTATCTGTATCTCCAATTTCCAATTTAATGATGAGAAAGCCGAGCCTGTAAGAGATTAAGCAGTTTGTTCAACGTTTCACAATGAATATGTAATAGACCAGGGATTGGAATTTACACTGTCTTATTCCAGAGCCCATGATCTCATACAATCTCAGCAGTTCCTATGGTTACACTGGACAGTTTGCAGCTCTGAAATGAACTGAGACTAGATCCTGCCGGTCTTTAGTTCAAATATCCCAGGAAACAGCTCATTTTGGTCAAGCCAAATCAGGCCCCCACTCCTAGGCCAATCGCTGTGACCAGGGAGGTGGAGCCTGTAAAAAGGTGGCAGCTCACATTTGACCCAGACAGTCTGAAGGGCAGGACTGTGGCCAGAAGGGGAAAAAAGGAGGGGTGCAACACGAGACAAGGCCACTATGCTTCCCTACTCAAAAACCTGTTGTTCCATTTTGACTACTGTACGTAGTACCCTGAAGGCCACCGTGATCTGACCTCTACCTCCATTTACACCTTCATCTCTCATCATACCCATCATATTTTCTTCTCTCAAACCACGATAAACTCCTACACTTCCTCGACCCGGTATTTTTCTGTGATCGGTCTTTCATTCTCATAGCTTCCTTAGTTAAAAATCCTTCATTCTCCAGCTCTGCCTATTTGCCACTTAACCAGCCACCCTTCAGGACTTAGATCAGATGCTCCCTTGATTGGGAAGTGTGCCCTTCCAGCAGAAAGTAACACCCTGCTCTGTGCTGCACATATGGGGTCCATAGTCCTTCAGAGATGCCCTGAGTGGGAGTTATCCTGAGGGGGTTGTGCCTTTTATATCCATATGTCCCTTCATTGGCTGTGGGCTTCTCGGGAAGGGGAGACATGATCTTGATGAGGTGGCTCTCTTCTGCTGAGAACGATACCAGAGAGGGCTGACTGCCAGTAGAACTTCCAGTAGCAGAGCGTGGAATGATGAGGTGAGGAGGGTGAATAAGTCACTCAGTCCGGAAGCAGGAGCCTGTGGCAGCACTTCAGTCTCCATCACACTCTAGAATCACAAGGAGTTCTGAGGGAAGCTCTTGATTCCTCCAGAGGCTGAATTTGAAGAGGGGGCGGAATGTAAAATTCCATGAGAAAAAGGGATAAAAGAAAGTCAAGGAGCAGGTTAGAAAGTGTAAGGGCTGGTCCCAGAAAGTATTTGATTAAGGTTCAGATGTTTGATGTGAAAAAGAAATTTCTTGAATCAACAGGGTGTCATTCTTTCCTAGCATTTATTCAACAGATGTTCATGGAATCTTACTAGGAGTCATATTCAGGAATGTTCTAGGTGCTGAGGATATCACAGTGAGGAAGACAAACACTATGATGTATCAAGCAATTCTGCGTACATACTAGAATGTCAGGAGCAATAGGTGCTACGGAGGAAAAGGAGAATAGGGTCAAGGAGAAAAAGGGACAGGGTTTTACCCTAAGTACGATGGGAAGATGGTGGAAGGTGTTGAGCAGAGAAGAGGCATGATAGTGATTTGTGTCCAAGGTTCTCATTGGCTGCTGAATAGAGAACAGACAGTAGGAGGGTAGGAGTGAATATAGGGAGATGGTTAGGAGACTACCCTAGTGGTCCAGGTGAGAAATGGCGATGGGCTGGATGGGGGTAGCAATGGAGCTTGTGAGAAATGGTTTGATTCGGCATATGCTTTGAAGGCAGAGCTGACTGGGGTGAGAAAAGATTAAAGAATTCATAGATGACTTCAAGTTTTTGACTTAAGGAAGGCTGGGTCGGGCACAGTGGTTCATGCTTGTAATCCCAGCACTCTGGGAGGCTGAGGTGGGCGGATCACCTAAGGTCAGGAGTTCGAGACCAGCCTAGCCAACCAACATGGTGAAACTCCGTCTCTGCTGGAAATAAAAAATTAGCCGGATGTAGTGGCATGTGCTTGTAGTTCCAGGTACTCAGGAGGCTGAGGCAGGAGAATAGCTTGAACCCGGGGGGCGGAAGTGGCAGTGAGCCAAGATTGCACTATTGCACTCCAGCTTGGGCGACAGAGTGAGACTTTGTCTCAAAAAAAAAAAAAAAAAGAGAGAGAGATCCAAGATGGCTGACTACTAGCAGCTCAGGATTGTAGCTCCCAGAGAAAGCGCACAGAATGAGAGGACGCCACACTTAACAGATGAATTTTTGTTGCCCACGGACCAGGAGATTCCCAGCAGAGGAGACCCACGGGTCGCCAGCGCAACTCTTGTGGCCGGCGTGGTGGTTTTGCCGGCATCTCGGCGGGGCAGTTCTTGGTGCAGAGTAAACGAGACTGAGTCCCCTTTTGGTCAATGTCTGGAGCTCCAGGAAGGCACTCGCCTATTTACTTGATGGGATTCAAGAGGGAAGCCAGACCGGAGATTCCCAGACAGAAAAGCACCACAAATCTTAATGCTGCTGTTTTAGTCGGCGCAGTGGGTTGCTCAGATTTCGGCGCTGGGAATCAACAAGTTGGACGTCCACTCAGAGACCTAATTTGAAAGTTGGCAATTACAAGTGACAGGTGGATAAACCTACAATGATGGGAAGAAAACAGCGTAAAAAGGCTGAGAATACTCAAAATCAGAATGCCTCTCCTTCTACAGGGGATCATAGTTCCTCATCAACAAGGGAACAAGGCCTGATGGAGAACGAGTGCGATCTATTAACAGAATTAGGCTTCAGAAGGCGGATAATAAGAAACTTTTCAGAGCTAAAAGAACATGTTCTAGCCCAATGTAAAGAAACTAAGAACCTTGAAAAAGGGTTTGACGAAATGCTCACGAGAATGGACAATTTGGAGGGGAATATAAGTGAATTAATGGAACTGAAGAATGCAATATGAGAACTTTGCGAAGTATGCACAGGTTTTGACAGTCGAATTGATCAAGCAGAAGAAAGGATATTAGAGGTCGCAGACCAACTTAATGAAATGAAATGAGAAGACAAGATTCAAGAAGAAAGAGTAAAAAGGAATGAGCAAAGTCTCCAAGAAATATGGGACTATGTGAAAAGACCTAATTTACGACTGATAGGTGTACCTGAATGTCATGAAGAGAAT
>CAUYLG010069919.1:0-35466 GCA_963573385.1 Cacajao melanocephalus
ATTCTAGCTACTCGGGAGGCTGAGGCAGGAGAATCATTTGAACCAGGGAGGCAGAGGTTACACAGTGAGCCAAGATTGTGCCATTGCAATGTAGCCTGGGTGACAGAGTGAGGCTCCATCTCAAAAAAAAAAAAAAAAAAATGGGTTGGGGGGTTGCTTTTATTAAAGGAAAAAGCCTTACGGAGAATTTCTTTCATCCTATCTGCCTAAAAATTATTTCTTAATAACTCCTGTATTATTCCCCCTCTCAAGAGAAGCAAACCTAACTGCTGTCAGGGGGTGCTGGATGACGATTCTTTCTGGCTACTTTCTGCTGACAGTGGGTATCGTGCGGGGAACAAGCAGTTGGGCCTTCTCCTGAGGCTGATCTAAGGGTTCTTGGAAGAATGGTATGTCCATGTGTGGCTTTGCTTGGAGCACCATTTGGAGTTTGATTGCTTCTAGGTGAAAAGAGATAAATTTTACAAGAAAGTTTAAAATGCAGGGTTAGAATATGAGTATTAAAATTACCACTGTTAGTGGAGATCCTACAGACCCGGAGTTTGATACCTGTGTAGTTACACTAATGGGTTGCAATACTGGCTTGCCTCCACTAGATGTCGCTGTACATTACAGAAACGTTAACATAAAAGTAACATTTTCCTTGAGAAAAGCATACATTTCCCCTTTGACTTGCCATTAGAGAATAACTTTAGGCTTAGGCCATTTTCATAACTTGCAATATGCTTGGGAGAAATACATTACTTGGTGGCTAAAATAACTTTAGTGTTAATCTTGACAATTTTTTTCCTTTAATTATTATTTCATGACTTTCACAGACCCTCTTACGACATACTTAAACTTTCTGACTTGTCCTAAACGTTCATTCTTTAAACAACCAGTCATTTCCTTTCAGAACAAGTATTTATCATACAAAATCGTTTCTCACATAAAATCTCTTTCTTTATAACCTTCTATTTATAGCTTAGAGTGTATTATATTACTAACCTTCAGTAAAAACTTCTATTAAACTTAATGATAGTAAAACTTTTATGTTTACTTCTTATCCATAACTATTACTCCTGCTATAAGCAACACAATTTTGACCAAATCTTTCCTGCAATTATTAATGCTGTTATAAGGTTGATAATTAGGCAAAATATTACAGCAGTTAGAATTTTACAACCAGAATTCCACATTGTGGGTGCCATAGTGTGTAGTTCTATTGCAAATAGTAGTGTGACTAGACCAATTCTTACAAGAGTGGCATAGTAAATCATTTCCATTTACAACTTTAATTGCCAAGATATAACATTTCTCTTTGGGGATCTATAAAGTTACAAATGCAATTCTATGAATAATTAAAACCTCCCTGCAAATATGCTTCAAAAATAAGTTTTAATATTTGGTGGTGAACTTTGAGAGGAAAGGGCAGAAATAATCAAAAGTATCTGATGAGGTAGGAGTGGGACTGAGTCAGATGAGTAGGCCTCACTCAGTTACTTATCTTTGATGATTTTCAGCTGAAGATCTTCTATTTCTCCACATTGAGATTCAGGACATTCCTTTGGGCTGCTAGGGCTTGTTCCCTCAGCTCTTCAGGCTTTGACTTGAGTGTGATGTATTTAGAAGTCGATTCCTGTAACTTTTACAGTTGAGGGGGTTGAAAGAAGAACAGTGGAGGGTCCCTCCCAGCTTGGCTTAGGGAAGGAGGCAGAGATGAGAGTTAATACTAATTCCAAATTTCCTGGATTAAATAAAGGTGGTCCTATTTTATTTCTGCAGGGGAATACTGAGGCTTAATTTCTTTTTTGGAGCTTTCCTAGATTAGAAGGGCTTGAAGTGCCTTAATGCCTTGAAGCTTCCTTGCCTCTGACTTAGCTGCCTGATTAGCTATTCTGTTTCCTTTCACTACCTTATCTGTTTCCTTTTGATGTCCCCTATAATGCATTACAGCTGTTTTTCATGGAAGACAAACTGAGGATAATAACCTGCTAATTTCCTGGCCATATTTTACAGGAGATGCATTAGTGGTAAGTAAATGCTTTTCCTTTTGAATGGCAGCATGAGCTTGGAGAGCTAAGAAAGCATACTTGGAGTTAGTATAAATGTTACCTACTTTTCCCTTGCTTAATTTAAGTGCTCTTGTAAGAGCTGTTAGCTCAGCTAATTCAGCACTTGTGCCTGGGGAGAGACGTTAGAGTGACTCCTGCGTATCCTGCCTCATGTACTTCTTGCTTTACCAGCTGTTAGCTAAGAGCTCCCCCTAGAGGACAATCATCCTGACACATTACATGTAGTGTAAACGGTTAAATTTTTTCCTAGGGTTAACTTGGAGGCTTTTCTGACTAGTAGAGCTATTAAGACAATGGCTTGGAAGCAGGTGTAAATAGGTCCTCCTAACTACAACTAACGTTGAGAAAAACATCGCATTACAGTTTATCCTGAGACATCCCTTAAGGTCGTGCTATGGGAAGAGGAGAGGCCTGGATTAGAGATGAGAAAGGAGAGACTGGCTCTAATGTTTAGAAGGAGGTCTACATTCCTTCCTTTAATTTCCAGAATCACTGGGGCTCCTGCGCGGTAATGGCAGTTTGAGCCGCTGAAGCCGGGGTTTGAGCCCCAGGACCCATCAGTCCTGCGGGACCATCTGTGAGACTGCTCTTGAACCCAGTGACCTCCATCTCTGGGGACAGTTCCATCTTCAGTGGCCTCTGCCACAGGCTGGACAGCGTTGAGGTGGCTTTGTCTTGGTTCCTGGGTATTCCTTTTTAAAATACCCTGGCCTGCCACACTGATAGCAACCAGCAGATGCACCTGGGGGATCCTGGATTTTGCAAACCTGCAAAGCTGCCGCTAGGGCCTCTGTCCTTCTCTTGAGCTTTCTCTCTTTCTTTTGGGCCTCCTCCTGGTCCGTATTATAAAAGACCAAAGTGGCCACCTTCAGGAGGCTCTCTAAGGTGCTATCTGGTCTGATAACTTGATTTAGTAGTTTCCTTTTAATATCTGGAGCTGCCTGTGTAATACACTTGTCCTTTAGAATGAGCCGTCCCTTGACTGAATCAGGGAATCAAGAGGTGTACTTTATCAGTGCCTCTCTTAGCCTTTCCATAAAGGCTACAGGATTCTCATCTGGCTTTTGGTTTATCCTAGACAGTTTAGAGTAATTGAGGGGTTTGGCCCTGGTCTTCCATAGGCCCTTTAACATACACCTTAAAACATGCTTCCTTTTCCATTCATCTCTTGAGTATTGGGGTCCCAATCAGGGCTGTTTACCAGAACTGCTTCCCTTCCTAGCGGGGATGGAGTTTCCACTGTTTCTTCACTCTCCCTATCTGCTTTCTTCCCTCTTGGTACATCATAGGAGATATGCTGCTCATCTCTGAAATTTGCGGCTTGCCGAGCTGCCTGCTTTTCAGGTGCTGTTAGGGTTTGGTATAGGAGCAGCATAACATCCCTCCATGTGAGGTGAAGCACCTGAGTTAAATTTTGGCATGCTTCTACCTACCTATCAGGGTTGTTGGAAAATCGGCCTGAGTCTCCCTTTATTTGCTTAATGTCCTGTAATGATAAGGGAGCCTGAAGGGGCCCAAAATAAGGGGGACCCTCAGATGGTTCCCCTGGAAGTTGCTTTTCTAATTTTGGGGAACTGTTCTCCCTGGGCCTGCCCGATATGATTGCTAAAAGACCTGGGTTGGTCTTACAGTGCTGGCAGAGATTTAGTAAAAATGCCATGCCCTTGTGTAAAGGAAAATGAGTCGCTCTTTTCTTCAAAGTCCTGAGGTTAAGGAGGTTCCAGTGTTTCAGAGTGCACTCCACAGGGGTGCAAGCGGAAGATGATCTGTTACTTATCTAGAAAAAGAAGCGAGAATAAAAGTGTCCTGTTAGTCTCCTTCCTTTCCGTATGACACAGGGTGGAGGAGGAGACAGGGAGAGTCCTCCGACTGTTTTCCCTCCCTGGTTCCTGGGTCCTGGCACCATGTTAAATGTGCCACCCATGGCTGTAGGTGTGGTCCTCCAAGCCATGGAACTGGATGAACTAAGTGATGGGACTAACCAGCTTTACCATGCAGCCTTAGATTATCCACCTGTGTGATTCGTCTTTGACTTCCCAAATCTGTGTGATCCACCAGGTTCCAGAAAAATGGGTCTTGGGAGAGACTGTGTTGCCTTAGGGCAAGGCTGCTTTAGCGGAGGCAGTGTGCTAGATTGCCTGCTACTACGGCCCGTGCTAAAGCATCTACCCTTAGAAAACTGGTTCCGATTAACTTCCAGACTTAAAATCCCCTTTCTAATTAAGTACTATCTTAATTGGAGACAGAATAGGTGCCTTGAAAGAATGTAGGAACCACATGGTCGTTTTTCTGCTATGGGACAATATCGAGACTAAAATTTAGCTATGGAAGTCATCTTGCTCCTAACTGTGAAAGGCAGAACTTTCCCGTTCACAGAAGTAGCTTAGAGCCTAGTTTCCAGTAGAAAAGGTGCAAAAAAGGAAAAGCTGGAAAGCTGTAACGTACTGCAGAGAACCAGTAATGTGTCTTACGGAGAGGATTTCTGTTTCCACTAGGTGGCGCTGTTGGCTTAGGAATACCATGTGCTTGCCAGAGAGTTAGTAGCAAGTAAACTCACCTGTGTGTGGGGCGGGGCGGGTGGTGTGGTTTGGGATGGTGGCCTGGTGGGAAGGTGGCATGGAGGGCTAAGAATCTCTGTTCCTAGAAGACTGCAAGGGCATTTTCCTGAGCTATATCCCAGGCACTACAGCATTACTTGATTTTGCCTGACAGGATTACTTGCCTAGGCTGTAAGAATTCCTGCACGTTCTGCACACAGAGAGAGTGAGAGACCACGGATAGAAAGAGAAAGAAAGTTTGGGACAGGATAGCAGGCAGAGAGCCTTGAGACTGAAGGGCAGATTTGAGGTTGAGATTCACGCCATTCCATACTCACCAATCCGTTGAATGAATTTCTGGCCAAGGCACCAAAATGACACAGCTGTGATGACTAGAGGAACACCAGGGTCCTTGGTCTCATGCTGATTTAGATGAAACGACATGGACACAAGTCTGGAGTGATTTAAGGAGCACAGAGAATTTTATAGGCAAGAAAGAAGAAAACAGCTCCCTTGTACAGAGGTAGAGGGAGGGGGGATCCAAGCATAGAGAAACTCCGTATGTGGTGGAAAAGTGGTCGGTTATCTGAAAGGCTGGAGGAGGTGGTGTCTGATTTGTGAAGGGCCCAGGGGATTGGTTTGACCAGGTGTGTCATTCATGTAGCTGGCAGAAAAACCTGTCCCTCTTACCTTAGCCCTTTAATATGCAAGTACAGGCTGCCATGACGTCCTGAACATAAGGAGTTATCTGGATGTGACCATGACACTTGGCACACCTGGTGACAAGAAGAAGAAGGTGAGAATCACTATATTGGGTGGACTCAGTTTCTACATTTGCATATCAAAGCTTGCCGGCCTGGCCCTTTAAGTCACCTTTCTATTTGAAAAGAAATGGTTTGGAGGCCGCTTTCATTAAAAGAAAACACCATACTGAGAACTCCTTTTACCCTCTCTATCTGCCTAAAAATTATTTCTTAATAAGTCCTATATTAGCCCCACCATCCATCCAGAGTCACTCAGGCCAAACCCTAGAGGTCCATCCTCCATTCCCTTCTCCCATCTAACTCACATCCAACCCACCATAAAGTCTTGTCAAGACGACCTCTAAAGCATTTCCCAGATGGATGCAGCGCCCTCCCTCTTGACTACAACCAGCCTGGTGAAAGCCACCAACAACTCCTGCCTGGAGTTCTACAGCAGCCTCTTCCTTGGCCTTCATATTTGTGCTCTCTTCCCCTTCAGGTGTTCGCCATAGACCATCTGGAGTTATCTTTTCAATATTAGTTGATCACATCACCTGCTTAAAACCTTCCGAGGGCTGTCCATCAGATTTGCGATGAAATCCAGGCCCCTCTCCCTAGAGGCTGCCCTCAGGGCCTGGGTCCTGCGGACCTTGCAGTGCCTGCCCTTGCCTCCCTCACCCTCCCGGCAGTAGGCTTCAGCCATGGTTGCCTTTGCGTCTGTCCCCCAAGCTTGTTCCTGCCTTTGAGACTTGCATAAGCTTCCTCCTCTGCAGCACATGCTCCTTAAAGACACTTTCCTTTAATTGTCTAGGTTTAGCCTAAATATCATCTCTTTAGGCCCAATCTAGAGGTCCTCCCATCATTCACCTATCACAACTCCCTGTTATATTTTCAATATATTATGTACAAGGTGATCTAAAAGTCTCCATGCATTTCTGTACTTGTATAGAAATGGCCAGTGATCAGAGGTTCATTGTGATCAGTGATGAGAGGTTCTATTTCCTCTTAGGAACCCACATAAGGATTTGAGTTCATTTCCTTTCTTATCAGATGTGCCATAGAGCTTTTTCCCAGTCATTGTGGATCAAGCGAAGTCCTATTCCCAGATGCTTTGGAAACATTCCTGTCCTGCATGCGACGCCGTCCTGGCTCTCATGCCTCTAAACCAGGCACTGTCTCCATCTGACTCTGCCATCTTACTTTTTGTACTATTTTGGCCTGTAGACCTCTAACGGGACGGGTACCAAGCAGAAGGACACTTGGCTTAGGTCATATCCTTGGGACCACTGTCCTTAGTAGCCCTGGAACTAGCCTTGCTAGGGTAAACGCCTAGGAGGGGCAAGTAGTTGTCCTCCAAAGTCACCCACTTTTAGTCTTTTTGCAAAACTTGCTTTTCTAGTCATATTCTGGATTTCCTCTAGACATGTTTTGTGATCAGCAAGTGTTAAGTGAAGGTGTTGGTCGGGGGGAACATGTAGAGGTCACGTCTGTATTAGAGGGAGAGGGAAAGCATCAAGGATATGCCAGTTAACACAATTTCTATTTAAGGAGCTAGAATGGCACATTTAGGAGAAACAGCACAGGCTTCTAAACATGGGACAAGAGAGTCAAACAAGAAGACCCCGGCTGTTTAATGGTGGGTTTGTCTTTGTCCAATATCAAGATTGAGAGCTTCTGACCAAGCTGAGGAGCAGCTACATTGAGCTGCCTGGCACGTTCTCCCCGGGTGGCCTCGCAGCAGACACCCCCTGAGCTATGGCTTTTCAAAGATAGTGGGTAATCAAAGCCTCTGGAGCTGAGCCACCTTGTGGTTCTCCCTGGTTCCTTTTGGGGAAGCTTGGAGGAAACGGGGAAGGGAGGGCTTCATGCCATAGAAAGGAATGACTGGTAGGAAGGGGAGATTTTGAGTGAAGCATAAAAAGTTATTTGGAGCCGTGGGTTGGAGAGAGCCTCTAAGGACGGGGACCTCCTGCTTGTAATCAGACCAAGAGGGTACGTGATAGATCAGAGTTACATCTACATTGTCTCTCGTGTTCTCCTCCTCATTGCTGCTGAAACACAACGGGCATAGAGAGAGGGACGTGTTCATCCCCCTTGTGCCTCAGGACAAGGAGTCCAGGGTGGAGTGATCCTGGCAGCCTGTGGCAGCCTCCCATGGCAGGACTGGGCCTGCCCAGAGTATAGAATAGTAGTGGCTTGATACCACGCCTTCTTGTTTTATTATTAGTCACCAAACACAGGTAAATCACTTTAAGTTGCTTATAAAATGCTGTATCAGCTACTGCTAGTTAAATGAGTTACTATTTGTCAAGAGCTTAGAGCAACACCTGGCACTGTTACCTATGACTTGAACAGCAATTGTTACCATCATTGCAGCTGTGGTGTTTCAGTGACTGACTTCTGGCAGCCTGCGTAGATAATCAGCTCTCAGTGTTACTCCAGGGGGATCAGGGCAACGCTCATCAGCTCGATTTGCCTGGTGGGGTTGAAAGACATGAGAGGGAAAAGGTTGAGGGAACGGCTCCATGTGCAGTTATTTGTTCTGACCAAATATCCGGCATTGGTGCCCTCTGAAAATGAAATATTCTCCAATGGCCTGCATGTGTTGCATAATGTGTGCGAAGTGTACCTCTGTTGCTGAAACAGGAGCCTACTTATTTACAACGGTGGAATAAACATGAGGGTGGTATTTATTGGGTTGGCTGTGAGGTCATTAGACCACTTAGAGCCGTCTCTGAGCCACCTACCACCTGGCCCCATTGATGGGGGTCCCCCATATGATTCCACTTGAATTCAGAGACTAGGTTGATAAGCCTTCACAGTCAGGCCTCCTCCTGAAATAGAATACTTGTTTTCTAGTCACAACCCTGCTAACCGAAACAGGATCCAGTCCAAACAGGATAAAGTTAAAAAAAAAACAAAACAACAAAACCAGCAGATGGTGACTAAAGGCTTGCGAGCTGACCTCATTGCTCATTTGCATTAGACCCTCCCACCCAGCGCCATGACAGTTTACAAATGCCATGGCAACAACTTGGAAACGACCACCCCTTTCCATGGCAACAACCTAAAAGTTACTGCCCTTTTCCTAGAAAGGTCTCAATAACTTACCCCCTCAATTTGCATTGACCTGCCCCTTGATTTGCATATAAATAAAAGTGGGCTTTTTGAGAGTATAAATATAGTTGCCAAGAGCCCATACACACTGCTTACGAGTTCATCCCTGCTCTGCAAGGAGCAGTACCGGTCCATAAAAGATTGCTAACACAACCAGGTCATCCTTAATTCTTTCCTAGGCAAAGCCAAAAGCTGTCCAGGGCTAAGCCCCAGTTTTGGAGCTCACCTGTCCCGCATCACTACTATCAGCCTGGAACATGAGGAAAAGAAAGCCAAGGCCCTACCGGGGACACATGGCTCCTCCCGACACCCACCCTCACTCCTCCTCGGGCATACTCACTGTCCCCCCGTTCCTTGGCCCATAGATGTTCAGGAACCCCATGAATGAAACTAGAAGTGGGTTACTGGCAAGAGGGGTTTAAGCCCAGGTCCCTAAGAGTAAGATCCTGTACGTTAGGCTGCCTGTCTCTGAACCACTTCACCTGTAAGGACAGGCTCGCTTTCCCTCTCTACTCAAACCTTCACTCCTTTACTGTTTTCCCCTGTCTGCTCTGAGAGTCCCATATCAATCTGCTCCTGGGGACTCCTGATTCTCGATAGTTTCTTTCCATATTTGCAGATCCCTCCACCTGCAGACCACTGTGAGCTGGCTCTCTCCCGGCACTGCCTCCGCCCCCAGCCTGACTGCCGGCACAGTCTCACTCTGGCCGCACTGCCTCAGCTGCCTGCTGTTCTGGGCAAACACCTGCCCACGTTGCCGCCAGCCTGCCTTGCCCTTCTGAGGGGTTCTGGTGCCAAAGTCCCCTGTCTGGAGATTTGTCTAACCCTCTTTAATTCCAGGGGTTTCAATTAGGCTTCTACTGAATGCAGAGTCCCAGCTGTGTGCCAAAGAGGCTTCTCCTGCCACCTGCCAATGCCTGTTGGAAAGGCCAGATTCCCCCTGGGGGCCCCTGGGTAAATGCCAGAGCATCTCTTAGGTCAGTTCAGCCTTTGATGAAGGTTGTTGGTGGGCATGGATTACTATCAGAGGATGTTCTCTTTCCCTCTCCTCTCCTCTTTTATTTGATGTAACTAGCAGGGCGTTCCCCTGCCCCCATGTGTTTTAGAACAGCATACTCGCTTTTCAGAATGGCATTGATCCGCTGCTTCTGAAATAAACATTCAGCCATCCTGACTGACTCCTTTGGTGGGAAAAACAATTTCACACATTTAGCATGACCTAGCCACACAACCCCTTTCTGAATCACTTGGAGTAAAGTCCTGGGGGTTCATGCTGATGAGCCCTGAGGGGTGAACTTCCCTCCTCCTTTGGCCCCCAAGGACCACAGTGGCCACTCTAGCTCCTTGGGAGCCAGCGACAGAACCTGACCAAAGACAGAAAAGTTCCGGGAAGGCAAAGGGGTGGCAGGAGCATTTCACTCTGAATCAAGACGTGAGAGCATAGTCCCACAGCTCTGGGAGGGAACCTCACTCCTGCTCCTTCCCTCACCTTCCTAAAGTGAATGGACTCACCCACTTTGCCCTTGCCAAGCTGAACAAAGTGCCATTCACCTAGCTGTGAGGTGGGCTTTTTGTGCATGCATGAGAACTGGCTGCCCAGCCACTACCCCAGGGTACACAGAGGAGAGAGGGCACAGCCTGCTCTCTGGGCTCTGTCCTAAGCACAGACCTGGACAAGGGTCTTCACCTTTGACCCCTCCCAGCAGGGGAGGGGAGGGTGTGCAGGGAGGGAAGGAGGGGTTGAGCCTGCTAAACTAAACTTGGCTGGGTCCTCCCGGCTCTCTTAATAATTGGTCTTTCACAAATAGCCTGACAGCCAGAGAGAAGGAAGGAAGATCGCATCTCTATTTTGAAGATGTGAGAACGTGAATCTCCAAGAGGCATAGGTGATATGTCTGTGCCACCGGCCCCACCCGCACCCCTCACCCTGCCAGTGACACAGGAGATGAGACAGGGCTGCATGATGCCATGAAGACAGCATGCCCCTTTGACCACACGGTGCTAGCTCTAAATCTAGTTGTGTTCCTTGCTAGCCACATGGCACAGGGGAAGCTTTTTAATTTCTCTGAGCCTGTTTCTTCATCTGTAAAATGGGGAAAATAAGCCCCACCTTACAGGGTAGTTGTGAGCTGAAGCGAGAGAATGTGCTTTCTTTCACATTTCAACCACATTTCCAACGACCACGTCCATGAATGCCAGGGCTGCCACGCCATGCACCACTCCCGGGAGGACACAGCAGCCTCAGAGCCCCAGGCTCTGGCCAGCAAAGGGCTGCCAGACTTAGCCACGAGCTCTGAATTCTCAATTCCTGCTCTGAGAAAATGTCCTGGCTTTGTCAAGGACAACTTTTCTTCTTTTTGTAGACAGGGTCTCTCTCTGTCACCCGGGCTGGAGTGCAGTGGCATAATCATAGCTCACTGCAGCCTAGAACCCCGGGACTCAAGCAATCCTGCTGCCTCAGCCTTCTGAGCAGCTGGGGCTACAGGTGTGCACCACCATGCCCAGCTATTTAAAACATTTTTTAAATAGAGACAGGTTCTGCTTATGTTGCCCAGGCTGGTCTCAAACTCCTAGCTTCACGTACTCCTCCAGCCTTGGCCTCCCACAGTGCTGGGATTACAGGCAGGAACCACCATACCCCCAGCCTAAGCCTATCTTTGACTCTATAGCCACCTTGATCTTGAGCTCATTCTTGCTGCATCAAAATGTTAATATTTATATATATATATATATATATATATATATATATATATATATGATTTCAAAACCACACTGCATTAGGCTGTTCTTGCATTGCTATAAATACGCGAGACTGGTTAATTTATAAAGCAAAGAGGTTTAATTGGCTCATGATTCTGCAGACTGTACAGGAAAAATAGTGGCTTCTATTTCTGGGGAGGCCTCAGAAAGCTTCCAGTCATAACAGAAGGTGAATGGGGGGCGGGCACGTCACATGGCAAAAGCAAGAGTTGCTGGGGGGAGATGCTACATACTTTTAAACAACCAGGTCTCACGAGAACTCACTATTGCAAGGACAGCACCAAAGGGATGGTGCTAAACCCTTAATGGAAAGCCACTCCCATCCAGTCCCCCACCAGGCCCTGCCTCCAACATTGCGGATTACACTTCAACCTGAGATTTGGGCAGAAACACATCCAAACTACATCAAACACATAGCAGAAAATTTGGAGAATATACAACACCAATACAGAAAACAATAATATAGAAACCATTACAGAAAAGAAGAAATTAAAAGTCACCTGCAATTGTACCACCTAGATTTAGAAACTATTAGCTTTTGGTTAGCTCTTTCCAATTTGCCTTTTCCCCCCTATTCAGCAGCATTTTTTAACTTTTGAGACAGAGTTTCCCTCTGTCACTCATGCAGGAGTGCAGTGGCGCGATCTTGACTCACTGCAAGCTCTGCCTTCCGGGTTCAAGCGATTCTCCTGTCTCAGCCTCCTGAGTAGCTGGGATTACAGGTGTCTGCCAGCACGCCTAGCTAATTTTTGTATTTTCAGTAGAGACGGGGTTTTACCATGTTGGTCAGGCCGTCAGCAGCATTTTAATCACATAGCTCCAGCTTCCTGGGGCTTGGGGCTCAATGCCTTATTTCTCCTGTTTAGGAAATATCATAGCTACATGCTAACAAAATTACCTATCTGCTTTCATGTGGTTATTTCATCCCTGCAGCCAGGAGAGGTGCATCTGCAGCCAGGAGAGGCAGTGAGGATAAGTGAGCTGCGTGATGGGCACAGAGCCATGCCGCCGGTCAGTGGGGCCCCAGGGCTCCTCGATCTTAACCAAAGTGGGTGCCAGAGACAAATTTCACCTAGATGAGAGGAGGCACAGACACCAGGCTGCCAGGGCCATGTCCCACATATCACATCCATCCATGACCTTTCTGAGAACTGTGCTTCTGGAAGGCTAAGTCTGAAGAGCAAACCATCCAAGAAAGAGTTTATAATTTGCTTTTTGAGCCAATCAGAAATTTGGACGAAACCTCCTCTTTTCCACAGTGTCTCTGTCCCATTCACCTTCAGTTCAGACAGCCGTCCTGACCTTTCTCAATGAAATGGGGCCCTTGCCTTCTTGCTCAGCGGATAATGAACTCGAGGCCTGCTTTAGACTGTTGTGGTGGCCTTTGTGTTTTTCCCCGTGGCATGGGTCTCTCTCCAGTCATCCCTCAGTGACAGTGCTTGAAAGCTATTCCCTTCTGCGGTGCTGTCACTGAAACCCTCTATCATGTGTGTCCATCAGGAGAGGTTCTCCCAAGCCTCCTGGGGGCAAGTTGAGTCCTGCTTTCTTCACCAAGTTGCTCAGAGGGTCTCCGCTCAAAAATGGTGGGCCTCATTAAGTTGGTGCTCATCCACGTGCTTTGCTAGTTGGGACTTTTTCTTGTCTTGTTTGTGGATAGTTCACATGAGCAAGGGAATTTGTTTCCGTTAACGTGATGCTGATGGTAGGGCAATAGTTCCAACTTTTGTCTTTCAGCAAGATACCTTCATTCCCCAAATGGTTCTGGATATTGCCTTATTTTGGAAATCAGGGCCTGCTTTGATTAGCTGCTCTCACCAGGCAGAGTACAGTGGAACTGAAAGTGCTCTTGTTGGTCAGGCCGTCAGCAGCATTTGAATCACATAGCCTCCAGCTATGTGATTAGGCTAGAGGCTCTCAAGCTGGCTGTCCCTTAGAATCATCAAAGGGCTTAAAAATATATCAGTTTCACTTGTCATGGGTTTCCAAAGTTCCAAAGGTGATTCTCATGAGCAGGCAGGGTTGAGCACCACAGATCTGACCCTCTCTGTGCATAAATGCAGTCCAAACTCACATTTGCATTGTGAGCAGTCACAGCATGTGGCTGGCTCATATGATGGAGCCCTGGGCCTTTCTCAGGGTTCATGGGCCTATGGCAGGGATGTGTTGCTCAGTACTTTCTTTTGGCATCAAGCGCAGCCTCAAGAGAGCCAATAACGTCTCGTGTGGTCATAAGTTTTTCCACACTAGCCGTCCTTCTGCAGCCTGAGAGGGAGGGAGGGTCTTTCTGGCTCAGAGGCTTGATGTGCAATCAGTCCGGAAAGAGCCAGGTGCTCCCTTCTCAGCTGCCCATGCCAAGTCCCCTTGCTGCCCATGGCCTCTCCCTCCCTCGTCTGCTGTGTGATGGGGAGTCATGTACCATTTCATCAGGCTGTTGGCACTGCCGTGGAATTGCTTCCTAGGGTCCCAGCCTGGCTGCCCACCATAGGGAAGATAGGCTGGGCTCTCTGGTTGGTGCTGCTGCCCCTGTCCCAGGGGGTGGTCTCCTCAGCACAGGAGCTGCAGTGGATGGACGGGAAGCTGCTGGTGAGGTTCTCGCTGGACTCAGCCACCTCCAGCACAGGGTGGGAACCAGCTGTGGGGCCTGCCTGGGCTGATGGGTGTGGCGGTGGGGGGTAGTGAATAGCCTGGGAATGAGGCAGGAGAATGGCTTCTCTGGAGGAGGGGGCTCAGGCCACCACCGCCAATGCCTGTGGACACACAAGGAGCACAAGTTGTCGGGAGTGGTCGGCACCAGGCAAGGCAGGCCCCGGCTTCTGAGCAGCCACTGCTTTGCAGCTGTTGTTTCCAGCTAGTTCCACCTGCCTGGGATTCACACAGCATCACTTTTACCCATCTCAATCCTGCCTCATCAGACCTGGTGTGAGTTTCAACCATCTCAGAAGATATTTAAGGATCATCTCAGTCTGATGTGGTCTGCTTCTCCTCTAACTTCAGAAAGCTCTGATTGAGTGGAATCAAGGTAATCTGCATTTCAGCCCCGGCTCTGTCATGTGGTAGCTGTGAATTCTCTTGCTCTTGGTTTTCTCACCAGTAGAGTTGAGGGAATGATGATGCCTGCATCTTCTGCAAACCAGAACAGCAACGTCCTCTCTATCAGTCTACCTTGCAGGCTTGTTATGAGGTTCAAGTGAAATAAGGTCTGTGAAGAAATACAGTGTAAGGCTGGGCACAGTAGCTCACACCTGTAATCCCAGCAGTTTGGGAGGCTGAGGCAGGTGGATCACCTGAGGTCAGAATTTCAAGACTAACCTGACCAACATGGTGAAACCCCATTTCTACTAAAAATACAGAAAATTAGCTGGGCGTGGTGGCGGGCGCCTGTAATCCCAGCTACTTGGGAGGCTGAAGCAGGAGAATCACTTGAACCTGGGAGGCGGAGGTTGCAATGGCCGACATCACACTATTGCCCTCCAGCTTGCGCAACAAGAGCAAAACTCTGTCTAAAAAAAAAAAAAAAAAATACAGTGTACATCACATAGAGCTAGATAGAACCAGTATTTGCTGTTTTAATTACTTCCCTCTAAGGGCATTTTCTTATGAAACTTTGTTCTACATTACATAAGGGGAGAGTGGTTTTTAGAGGAGCTGGGGTAGGAGGCCCCAGGGGATTTTCTTCTCCCCACAGATACATCTATCAATGAAATAAAACAAGCAAAGCACCCAGCACAATGCCCAGCACCTCATAAGTGCACATTGAACATCAGTAACCCTCCCTTCCATTGCAGTTGATAAAAACAACACTCAGGGTGCTTCAGCTTGGAGAAGAAAAACAAAGCCCAAGTTCTAGCTCTGGTGTTTTGTCCTCCACATGGCAGCTCAAGGCTAAGGGCGGCTCTGGCGCCAGGACTGCTCTCGCCGAGAAGAGGCCAGCATGTCCTGTGTACGGCGGTTCTCTCAGAAGTGGTGTTGCCTGCCCTCTGCCATTCTGCGTCTTCAGCTCAGCCCACCGTGCCTTGCCAAAGCACATGCCATATCCGGCTCCTCCCACTCCACCTGAGCTCCCACCGCTCATCTTTCCTTCCAACAGTGGGGTGATGACACAGTTTGGATCTGCCTCCCCGCCCAAATCTCATGTCAAATTGTAATCCCTGGTATTGGTGGCGAGGCTTGGTGGGAGGTGATCTGATCATGGGGGTGGATTACTCATGAACGGTTTAGCGTAATCCCCTTGGTGCTGTCCTTGTAACAGTGGGAGACTTCTTGCAAGATCTGGCTGTTTAAAACTATGTGGTACCTCGCTCTTTCTCTCTTGCTCCTGTTCTGGCCATGTGACATGCCTGCTCCCCCCTCACCAGCCATCATGATTGTAAGTTTCCTGAGGCCTCCCTGGAAGCCAAGCAGATGTCAGCATCATTCTTCCTATACAGCCTGCAGAACTGTGAGCCAAGTAAACTCCTCTTCTTTATAAATTACCCAATCTCAGGTATCCCTTTATAGCAATACAGGGACAGACAAATACAGGTGGCAGCAATCCTGAGAGAGCTCCGCCCCTCTCCTGTCTGAGCAGCTCAAAGCCAAGATCTTTTTCTGGTGCCCTCAGGCGCCTGAGGATAAAGTGGGTGGCAGCACGCAGAGTCTACAGGAAGAAAGATGGAGGGAGGTCCTGAGCTGAGCACTGCTAGGAAAAGGAAGAACACTTAGTTCACAACACAAGAAAGTGTGACTAGAGGAGCAGAAGCCCCTGTCCCAGTGGGGAAAGTGTTATATCCCAAAGCACATCCTAGCATAGGAAGATCTGGAGCTCTGGTGGGATTCAGGCTCAGCAGGGCCTGAGGTTCACTAGCCTCTGCTCAAAGACACTATCAAATAAGATGTCAGGAACTTCTCAGCTGTGCCAAACAAAGGCACAAAGGCCCAGCTATCTACCATGGAGTGGAGGGACAGCCTTCTTTCTAGGGCCACACTGCCCTATATCATACAGCCCAGGCCCCTTCTTTCAAAGTTGGTTCTTTGCACCCTCAAAGCATCATCATCTCATCTGTTACTTTATTTGTGACACACAAGAAGCTTCTGAGTCAGGCATGGCATGTGTTATTCCAATTTTGTAGAAAGGGAAACTGAGGCACAGGGTGGGCTGAGTGACTTGGGCTAGTGTGAGTGGGGGGTCAGAACTCAGATCTCCTTGGAGCCAAACAAGAAATCCTTCTCCCACATAAAACCCTCACTCTAATCTTAACACTTCTGTGGCTCCATGGCTTCCTCAGCGATTTCAGGAGGAAGAGGCCACAGCCATTGCATCTGTGTGCACGTGTGCATGGTGCCTGTGTGTGCGTGTGCATGCCTGCATGTGTGCATGATGACTTACTTGCTGACGGAAGGGCAGGCGGGTTGGCAGTCTCTGATTTTTGTCTCCATCTTGGACATTTTAGGTGCCACTCTGGAGAGAGCCAGAGAGCAATAGTGTGTCAAGACAAGGGGTTTCAGGAGGAGACCTGTGAAGTGAAGGTGAGTGAAGACACTGAGTCCCACAGGGAGTCCAGACTGCTCCCCACAGAGATGTGAGCTCTGCGACCCTCTGTTCAGGACAGTCAAGGTGTGGGGAAGGATCTAGGGGAGGCAGGGGGAGGTCCATGGAATTTCTACTCTGGACATGATTTCGGGGAGAAGAGGAGATCACATATTATAAAACATCTGCACAGCATGTGGCATCTTATTAGGGGGATGGGACCACCCCCATCTCTCTCTCTCTCTCACACACACACACACACACACACACACACACACACACACCTTTTTTTAGCTTGGTCTTTCCTCACCAGGAAAACTTTCAAGCATTCTTTTTAGGCTGTAACCAACAGTTATTAACATATTTCCCAGTGAGACTCAGTGCACACACCCATATATTGACAATTAACACATTTTTCATGCAATGCCCTAAGATAAAGACCCAGAAGAGGGCACTGTTGGCAAATCTAGGGCTGATATTTTTGTCCTTGCCAGAATTTTTGAAGTAGAGTGTTTAAACTGCAGACCTAGCTCCATTAGAAGGTTGTGACATCAATGTGGTCAGCTCTTTAAAAGAGTAGCACAGCATGGCACAATAGGAAATATCAGAGTGCATCAAATTGTCACAAATGTTATTATCTGTGTGGTGAAATACTTGGTTCATTGCCAATACATGTGTGTGTATCTAGAGAGTCTCCTTGTAAAATGCCTTGATGATAGTAGATTACATTCAAAAACATTATAGATACACTTTTAGAAGCTTTCCTGAAAGTACTTTATATTGAGGAAGGCCTAGTTTTTTAGGCTTTTGAAGAAAAGAAAGGTGTGGCTGGAGGTGATGGGAGGGAGGCCCCAAGCCCCCCAGGGGGATGTAGGGAAAGGCTCCAGGCCAGCGCAGCATGTGGCTTCCTGGGGTCCAAAGCTTTCTGCTCCAGAAGTGGGTTGGAGGAGTAGCAGAGGGGTCTCCTGTCCCCCGATGAAAAAAGACTAATCTAGTGAATAAGGAAAAACATGGAAATGGTAGAGACCAGGAACTCCTGAGAAATCCATCAACCACCCTGTGGCTTCATGTCCTCATCAGCAAAATAGGATGGTGGGGGTGATAGACCTTCATTTTCCTGATGAAATGAAACAGCCAACACAAACCAAAAGAAACATTGGAAGGCTACTAAAGAGATAACATTCTGTAAGAGGATTTTTGGGGAATACAAATTCATACATGACCACCTATCCTAGAAGTCAGGAAAAGCATTTGCTTGAACTCATTTTGGCTCTTGTTGAGTGCCTGGTGCATGCAGACACTCTGCTAGGTTGTGAATAAACCAGTCCCCGTACTCAAGAAGGTTTTCCAAAGTAGTTAGGAAGCTAAGAGGGTCTCGGAAGAGGAAGATAACATGGAGAGCTCTAATTGCCCATAGGGTAGTGCAAACCCTGAGGGGTACAGGCATTTAGAGAAGGTTGAGGGCAGGGTGAGCTTAATAGGTACCATGCACAAGTCAAACAGCTGGATGTGTAAGACTGGGGATGACTTGCCTAAGAGGAAATATAATAGGGAGGGCTTGACTAGTTGAGAATGGGAGCAAGGCTTGGAGGCATAAGAATGTGAGGTCTCATTCAACAAAGGCTCCTGCACATCTGTAAAGACTCAAAGTCACTCTGCTGTGCCAGGCACAGGCGTGGAGTCACAGAAGATGAAGGCAGCAGTGTCTCCACTTGGAGTTGGGGGGTGGCACCAGGGACCAGCAAGTTGGTGGCTTCATCTGTAAAAGGAGATTAAAAGGCAACTATGCCTTTCAGACTGCAGGCTGACCCACTAGGGATTGTGAAATCAAAATGTTAATGAATTAGAACAGAGTAAAGTGGACTAGAACTTACCAGTGTGCGAAGTATGCAATGAGGGTAAGTTATATCCTGAAGCTTCACTCCATTAGGTGCATCTGTGCGAGATGGGAATGTGTCAAGTATATTTGTCATGAGTCACCATCAAAAAGCTGGATGCCATTGACTTGATGCCTCCCAGGGTTCCTTAGAGTGCATCTAGTCACTGACTGAATGATTGTATGATTGCTGTAGGCAGCTGCTTATGTGCTCTTAATGATGAAAGGGTTGGCAGGGCAGGGAGAAATAGAGGGTGGCTGATAAGTCTGAGTTAAAGTTGAGAGTAGCTGTGGCACATTGCAGCAGCACATGCTAACACAAGAGGCAAGGCTTTTCCTTGAAAGAACCTAATGGGCTAGAATGTTTGCAACTTTCTTGATGCCTTTGACCTGGGACTGCCTTCCTGCCCCAGATCTGAAATGCAAGCTCACAGGACAGGCTGTGGGTGAGGAGCTGAAAATGCCCAAGCAGCAGGCCTGGAGACACCTGTGATGCTGGGGGTATGGCAGAATTTCCTGGGAGACAAATGCCTCCACCTGTGTGCAAGCACAAAGTGGCAGGGTAGGGGGTCCCTTCATTAAGGAAAAGTGCAAACTGCTTTCTGGGGGTGGCAGCTGTCCCCACGCAGTGGCATTTCTCAGCCTCCAGGAATGAGCCCCAAGAGTTCTCTGTTTCAGGCTCACCTACCAGGGTGATGAAAATCTACAGTTGACACTCCCAGAAGAGGTCAAGAGGGATATCCAGCAATCCCCAAAGAGGGGTTTCTTCTGCTCTGCCTCACTATTAAACACATGCCTTGCTCTCCAGATGTGGCTGGTGGTCGCCTCTGAGAGGACACTGGTCAGTGCTGAGAGATGATTGAGAGACCGTGGAAACCTGATTCAAACAACCTCCCCAAAGTGGTCTGGGCAGATTTTCAAAGCGGCGAAACAGAATTCCAAAGGTAGGGTGTGCCCGGAGGGGCCTTGGACATATGCTGCATACTGTGTCTCAGAGATAAGGAGACAGGGTGGGGAAAGGAGGTCTGTCTGGGGCCACAGACACTGCTCCTCGCACCCCAGCTGGGTGTGAGCCGTCTCAGGCTAGCATGCTCTTTCCCTGCCCTGATCCTGGTTCTCTGGCTGGCTTTGCAGGTCCTTCCACCTAGAATGTCTGACGTGACAGAATAATCTAGGGGTACACATCTCCCAGAAGACAGTCCTGTCCTGTGTCTGCCTGACCCTCAGGTAGTTCATGCTTTTGGACAGGCTGCCAGCCACCACCCAGCAGGCTGGATGGTCCCCAGGATAAGGGACAAATCCCTGAGAGATCAGTCAGTCTGCCTTGTCTCTGACTGCTGGTACCTCCTACCCCTGGCCCTAACAGCCCCCCGCTAGGGCTGCCCACTCTTCCTGTGCAGGCGAGAGCCTTAGCAAGGTTGCTAAGGTCACAGGGCGGATCTAGGAAATATCGCTGAGCAGGAACTCTTCCTAGGATCCTGAAGAATCAGCAACTGCAGGATCTGCCTGAGCTTTCTTCTTTCAGTGCCACAGATGTTCCCTCACCAAACAGGCTTACGCTGTGGGGTACCCAGGCAGATGGAGTTGTACCTCGATATTGAACATACTGGAAGTTTAGCTGCACAACAATCCATCCACCGACATAAGAGAAATGATCCAAGAACTTGCCAGCACAACATGGTCAAGAGTAGGGAATGGCATCCAAGGAAAATATGTCAGGGAGATCCCTGGATGGAATCCCTCTTGGCCTGGTGGTCTCCAGCTGAGATAGTGAAATGCAGGATGCCAGTTCCAAACATATTCTTGGTATTTAGGACTAATGCACTTAAAGAGTTAGCTAAGATCATTCTATTAACCCTAGGCAAAATGAGGTCTAAACCCTGGTTTCCTGAATTTTTACTTGTTTAATTCTATATTCCGTACATGGACCTAGGCTTTAAATAATTTTTTGTACCCAATGCCATTCAGCTGCTAATCAAAGCTCATAATCGGCATAAGATGACCAGTGCGGCCCAGCTGACCTCAAAGAAATGCACTGTTTTGCTTAGCCCAGGTGGCATTGCCTAAAAAGGTATTTCCAGCTGGGTGTGGTGGCTCACGCCTGTAATCCCAGCACTTTGGGAGGCCAAGGCGGGCGGATCACGAGGTCAGGAGATCGAGACCATCCCAGTCAACATGGTGAAACCCCGTCTCTACTAAAAATACATAAATTAGCTGGCCATGGTGGCGCTGACCTGTAGTCCCAGCTACTCAGGAGGCTGAGGCAGGAGAATTGCTTGAACCTGGGAGGCGGAGGTTGCCGTGAGCCGAGATCGCACCACTGCACTCCAGCCTGGGCAACAAGAATGAAACTCAATCCAAAAAAAAAAAAAAAGTATTTCCACTGGGCTTTCCAAAACATTGAGCATACCTTAAACTCTTCCTAGATCTCCAGGGACATAGGAGCCCCAGGCTGGTACCATGATGAGCTGGGGCAGGGAAGTGGCAGGATGTGGGGACACTGTGTGTGATATTCTGAAAGATCTCTCACAGCTGATTTCCCCCATCTGTTCTTAGCATGATGGTAGGCAAGAAAGTCATCTTTATTTTGTACTCCTCTTTCTCCCTTCCTCCTCCCTCACACCTAGGTGGTGATCTTCCTGTTCTCTCTGCCTCTCAGAGCTGGCCTTCCCCATCAGTATTGCTCCCTCCCCAGGAGCACATCTCATCAGAACAGCTGCTGGGGAGTCCCCACCAAGGCAGGTCATCAAGACAAGCAAGCCTGGTCCCTGCCCTCAGGATGCTCAAGAACATGCTGGGACAGAGGACACAACATGTAAATCATTTGTTACAATACAGTGTAAGGCTTAAACTGTGAGTCAACGACAGCCTGAGCTACAGGCTGGTGGGGCATTGTTAATGGCCCAATTAATTGTAAAAATTGAAACAGCAAATACTGGTTTGGTCTAGGTCTATGTGATGTGCACCATTCTTCTTCACAGACCTTATTTCGCTTGAATCTCACACCAATTCTGTAACGTAGATTGATAGAGAGGGCATTCGTGGTCTGGTTTACAGAAGATACAGGCATCACCATTTTCTATTATACTGATGAGAAGACCAAAAGTGAGAAAATTCACAGTTACCAGGTGACAGGGCCAGGGCTGAAATGCAGATGACCTTGATTCCACTCAACCACAGCTTTCTGAAGTTAGAGGAGAAGCAGACCACATCAGATTGAGATGATCAAAAAGTATATTCTGAGATGGTTGAAACTCATGCCAGGTCTGATGAGATAGGATTGAGATGGGTGAAAATGATGGCGTGTGAATCCCAGGCAGGTAGAACTAGCTGCAAAGCAGTGGTTACTCAGAAGCAGGGGCCTGCCTTGCTTGGCACCGACCACTCCCACAACTCACACTATTTGTGTGTCCACAGGCATTTTTAGTGGTGGGCCTGAGCCCTGTTCTTCAGAGAAGCCATTCCCCTGCCTCATTCCCAAGCCATTCTCCACCACCCCCTGCCACAGCCCACAGCCCACAGCCCAGGCAGGCCTTGTGGCTGAGTCCAGCAAGAACCTCACCAGCAGCTTCCCATCCGTCCACTGCAGCTCCTGTGCTGAGGAGACCACCCCCTGGGACAGGGGCGGCAGCACCAACCAGAGAGCCTGGCCTATCTTCTCCATGGTGGGCAGCCAGGCTGGGACTCTCAGAGGCAGTGCCATGGCAGTGCCAGCAGCCTGGTGAAGTGGTACATGACTTCCCATCACAAGCAGACAGGAGGGGGAGAGGCCATGGGCAGCAAGGGGACTTGGCATAGGCAGCTGAGAGGGGAGCACCTGGCTCTTTCCAAACTGATTGCACATCAAGCCTCTGAGCCAGAAAGACCCTTCCTCCCTCTCAGGCTGCAGAAGGATGGCTGGCGCTGGGAAAATATGACCACACAAGATGTTACTATCTTGAGGCTGGGCCTCATACAGACAGAGAAAGAAGCTACTGAGAAAAGTATCGCTGCCATAGGCTGGCAAACCTCAAGAAAGGCCTTGGGACTCCATCATATGAACCAACTGTGTGCTGTGATTGCACAAAATGCAAATGTGAGTTTGGACTGCATTTACGCACACAGAGGGTCAGGATCTGTGGTGCTCAACCCTGACTGCTCATGAGTATCACCTGTGGTGCTTTAGAAACCCAAGACAAGTGAAACTGATGTTTGTTAAAGCCCTTTGATGATTCTAATGCACAGCCAGCTTGAGAGCCGCTAGTCTAGAACAAGAGGGCTTTCAGTTCTGCTGTACTTGAGAGCATCTAGAGCATTCTAGCACCACATTTTAAGGGACCTTCAACAAATTGGATCAGACCCAAAGGAGGATGATCAGGATGGCCAGGTCCCTAGGAACCATTTCATAGGAGAACTGGTTGAAGGCACTGGGTAACCCAGGAAAGAAGATGACTTCAGAGGCTGTGCTGGGCATCTCACATGCGCAATGGGAGGCACGGGGAAAAGGTCACCATCCCGGAGCAACGAGCTCAACCGACAGGCAGCACATTTCAGCTCACACGAAGAAGACATTCCCAACTGAGCTCTCCCAAAACGAGGGGGCCTTTCCGAGAAAGTAGTGAGCCTCCTATCACTAGACATATACAAGCAGAGATGGTGCCCATCAGTCATCAGGCTGTCGTGCAGGAGATGGGGAGTTAGACCAGATGGCTTCGAAGGTCCCTTGAAACTTAAAAACTCTGATGCTTCACGTGGCCTTGTTATCCTTTATTAATCTCACAGATCTCTCCTGAGCACCTGCCACTTGCAGTGCTATTCTAGGTGCAGGGACACAGCTGAGAAACACAGCTTCTGCTCTAGTGACTCACATTGTGGTGAGGAGAGACAGATAATAAATAAACGCGTATGCAACAGGTCAGGAAGGAGCAGGAGCTCCAAAGTAAAATTAGGCAGCGCCAGGAGAGAGTGATATGGGTTGGGAGCAAGACAAACGGACACCAGGGAGGAGCATGTGCTGGGTGCACCCTGTGGCTTCCTTCCATCCTTTGTAGCAGGAGCTTGTTTTCCCGTAGCCAGGCATAAAACAGCCAGCAGGGAGGATGGAGAAGCGTTAGGGGTTGCCTGCTGGCCCTTCTGAATAGCAGCAGGGCAGGTGCTTGCACAGTGTTTGCATGCTTACTTCTGGATCCTCACCCCAGGAAAGGCAGCCAGCTGGCTATGGGCAGTGGGCACGGGGCTACAGTTTCAGCAGGGAGAATGAAGGTTCTTGGGAAGAATAATATGAAAGGCATCAGAGAGGAGAGGGGAAAGGCAGGCTGGGGTAGGCCTAGGAAGCAACAGGGCAGGCTTTCCCGCCCCTTTGTGAGCCGAGTCTAGTCTATTTGATGACAGCTTTTTTTTTTTTTTTAATTTTCGACAGAGTCTCGCTTTGTCTCCAGGCTGGAGTGCAGTGGTGTGATCTCAGCTCACTGCAACCTCTGCCTCCCGGGTTCAAGTGATTCTCCTGCCTCAGCCTGCCGGTAGCTGGGACTACAGGCGAGTGCCACCACGCTCATCCAAGTTTTTGTACTTTTGGTAGAGACGGGTTTTCACCATGTTTGTCAGGATGGTCTTGATGTCCTGAGTTCGTGATCCGCCAGCCTCGGCCTCCCAAAGTGGTGGGATTACAGGCGTGAGCCACCGCTCCCGGCCTGATGAGAGCTTTTCATAGCTATGGCAAAACTTCTCTTCTCTGACCTACACACCCCTAATCCTCTGGTTGATGCACCTCTCTGCTCACTTCCTACAAGCACCCCCCCCCACAACCCCTCACACACGGGCGCGCACACGCATGTACACACATGTACTCACACACGGGCCCGCGAAGTTCTGCGTCAAACTGCATTCTAGCCTGGGCAATAGAACAAGAATCCTGTTCTCTCTCCCTCTTTCTCTTCCTCTTTCTTTCTCTCTTACATTCTTTTTTTCTTTCTTTCACTCCTTCTTTCTTCTTTTCTCTTTCTTTCAAAAAAAAAAAAAGCCCCTTGCTGTCACCCTCTAGAGGAGTTGAGCTCCCGTGATAATGTTCCTTTGATTCTTCATGGCCTCCAACCCCACCCCCTTGGTTTTGAATTCAGGACTGCGGCAATTTGCTCAATACCCCGAGTTCACGGAGGTCTCAACCCAGAAGCTGGTCTCCGCCTGTGACAGGACAGGAGACAGGTGGAGTGGGAGGCCCACCACGCCCTCAGTGGGGCGCCCCGCGGAGCCCTGCAGACGCCCTCTTGCCTTTCGTGAACTGCAGGGACCTGGCCAGAGCCAGCAGGGGCCAGCGCAGAAAAGCCTGGGAGCTGCGCGCCCTGAGCCGCGAGTGCGGGCGAGGGGCGGGACGGCAGGGTCCGCTCGCAGCCCGTAGTCAGGGCGCCCGGGCGCTAGGGCGCGAGGCTTCGGACTTACTTCCGTGTTCCTAATGGCCAGTTTCAGAAGTGCTCACTGTTCTCGCCACCTGAAGAACCGCATTTTCATGTATTTGTGTTGGGAGAGGACGCGGAGTCCGTGTGTAAAGGGCCCGCTTTGGGGAAAGAAAGGCCGTAGCCCAGGGTGAGTCCGCGGAGGCGGCGGGGAGGAGGAGACGGGAGATCGGGGACTGAAGGGAGGGCAGAGGCGCCTGCCCGCTCTGGGCACGTTGGGCCCTGCGCTGCGCGCCTGCGGCCGCCTCTGAAGGCAAAAAGGAGCCCGGCTTACTGCGGCTCTAGCCAAAAGGCCTCGAGAAAGCAAACGGGTGTCTTTCAACTCTGCTTGTAATAAAAGCATTTGCACATATCCTGTATGAGCCTCCCTGTCTCCGGAGAGCCGGGGCTTATGGATTTGGAGAAGGGAGCGGGGCAGGATTCCCGCGAGGACCCCATCCCAGCTCACAGAGTGAGGAGGAAGCAGCCGGAGCTCCGGGAGACAGGCGTGGGGTCGAGGTCCGGGGCAGCAGTGCAGCTCATCCCAGTCCCGGGCACAGCGGCGGTTGCCCGGGCACCTCTGCCCGCTCGCGACGTGATCACTTGACTACACCCGGCACGCGGAGTTCCAGCCCAGCACCTGGGCAGGCAGCCGAGAAAGGAGCTGGCGCCGCCCACAGGGAAAGGCCACCAGCGCTCCACCGAATGAAGATGTGCTGAGCTTCCGTGGAGCGCACTTTTGTTTTGTGGTTTGACACTTTTCTTGCAGTTTTCGGTTTTTGCTTTGTTTGGGGCTTTTGTTTTTCTTTTTCTTTTTTTTTTTTTTTGGTTTTTCTTTTCCCAGAGGGAGGGGAGGAATAAGTGTTTGCAAAGTCCTGAGGCCACCCACTTAATTTCACTTTTGCCAGTGTAAATCGGGTTTGGTTTTCTTGTTTTATTTAAATGGTTGCAGTTTCCTTTATCCAGGGAGGGTTCAATAGAAGCCGCTGTTGGAGAATTATACCAAGTATTGTCTATGCCCAATACTTTGTTATAAATCCCTGAAGTAGTAATCCATTTTTTTTTTCTGGTTTGGTTTGGTTTTCTAGTGTAAAGGTAATTGGCAATGCACTTGATATATCTTGCACAACATGGATAACTGAGTTGGGTTCCTTTTTATGCTGGATGTATAGGTAGATGTGGGAGTGAGGAGCATGGGTGAGAGTCTTTGTGTGTGTTTTACATATGTTTGTAGTAGGTTGTATACATATATCTAAAAGTATATGCACCCACATCCTGTGTGCATGGCATCTGTGAGTGCACAATCCCCCTTTTCTGGTTTAATTGTGGGGAGAGCTAAATCTGGGGCCATTTGAATAGAAAAACAGACCACTGTCTCTACTTCTAAGCTGGTAATCCCTAACTCTTTGCATTTCTTTCCCACAAGATAATGCAAAAACAATGCAATAATATTCACTTTAAAAATACAGTTGTGAGTTGCCTTGGCATTAAAACTATATTTAAAAAACACAGAGAAATTTAAGGGAAAACCTCAAGAAGGCATTTTGCTTGATATATCTCGTATATTTCTTTATTAATTTGATAATGTTTCTGCTGAAGAAACTTGAATTCAGGTCAGTTTCAGTATTCAGGTCAGTTTCAGTTTTTTTCAAAAAATTTTTTAATGGAGTTACTATTGTGCCAAGTGAATATACTGATTATTTTTAAATCCACTTCTTGTGTATTTTGCTGCACATAAATCGTTTTGTATTTGGAATGTGACAAGCCTTACTTTTGAACACTTAAGTGCTTTTCTTTATGTGATTGGGTGAAAGGGAATGATTTTTCTTTTAATTTGTATGATGAGCAAAGGTATTGTTGCAGTCTCACCAATGCACCTTAATATAGCAGTTTCTCATTGTTTGAACTAGTACCCAGGGTTCTTTGTCCTATATCCAAGAAGATTAAGGAATGTGGATACAAGGGTGAGGTTGGAGCAAGAGTTTAATGAGCTAAACAAGAAAAGCTCTCCACATCAGAGAGAGGAGTCTGAGTGGATTGCCAGATTGCAGCTGATTGCAAAAAACTTTGGTAAGAAAGTGCTGTCTTCCCTGTAACTGTTTTAGTAACTTTTTACCAGTAAAGCTGTCTGTGCAATTCCCCTCATCTTATGCAGCTGTAGGTATGTTTCTAGGCAGGCACAAAGCACCACTTCTCTTCTTTATATAACTGTGGGTTTGGTTTAGGTAAGTCCCCCTCCTCCCTGTGCCAGTTTCCATGGAGCCCACCATGTATATTCCTGAAAAAGGGAGGAAATTTTTTCCTGGGAGTTGGACCCTGTCTGTTTATCTGTGCAGGTGCAGTCTGAGGTTTTTCCCATGTTGTTTTATTCTTGCCTGTTGCTATGACTTTTGAGGCAGGCTGCTTCTGCAGTATTCCCCAAAAGATTTTTCCTTTCCTTCTCCCTCAGTATCACCAGTGTAAGTCATTATTCTGGTAACTGCAAACAAGTTAGGACATTACTGTTTTGCATATCTTGTGTTCGCTTTCATTTCCCTCAATATTTCTAAAATCATGTGATGGGTATATTTGTACCATGTCTTACTTTGAGAAACCAAGACCTGTTTTATTCTTTTTTTTTTTGAGATGGAGTTTCACTCTTGTTGCCCAGGCTGGAGTGCAATGGCACGATCTTGGCTCACTGCAATCTCCACCTCCTGGATTCAAGTGATTCTCCTGCCTCAGCCTCCTGAGTAGCTGGGATTACAGGCATGCACCTCCACACGTGGCTAATTTTTGTATTTTTAGTAGAGTCAGAGTTTTACCATGTTAGCCAGGCTGATCTCAAACTCCTGACCTCAGGTGATCTGCCCACCTTGGCCTCCCAAACCCCTTCTTGGATTACAGGCATGAGCCACCGTGCCTGGTCCATGCATTTTATTCTTGTCTTCACTCTGTCCACTCTGCTCGTGTTCTCTGACTTGGTACTTCTCCAAAAACAATGCTTCACTCTGAGGTGTAAGAAGGCATTCTGACCAGCCTCTCAGTCCCTGAGCTGGCATGAGAATCTTCCACAGAAGAGGTGGGTGACCTTCCTTCTACTGCCACAGCATGGACTCCTGTCATCAGTTTCCTGGGGAAAATGTACACTGACTGAGAGGATGGAAGTAGTGTCAGGCTGGCTAGAGGGAGGAGCCTCCTCACTCCAAGCATCTGCTCTACTCAAACGCAGACAGCAGGGGCTCAAAAAAGGCAACAGGGGTAAAATCTTTGTCCGAAAAGTAAACTCTGCCATGCTTATTTCTCTACCCCTTCCTCACTCTAGATCAGGCTTTTTCCTCCAGCTGCCATGGAGGGGACCAGGACAAGGGAGGACACAGCAAGCAGGAGCTCATGGTGGTAGAAACAAATTTTGTGGGGCAACTCTTATGCTAGTTAGCATCTCCCTAGAATATTGCCCTATGGTGCTGTGTCCTTCAAATGTATTTTGACAATGATGGTTGACAGGCGACTGCTTTGGGGAAAATAGGACCCAACTATTCATCCTGAATTGGCTCATTTAATCTCTTTTTGTCCCAGTGTTTAGTCCCTCTTGGCACTTATATCAGCAAGCTAGAAATTAAAATAGACCACCATCCAGTCCTCAATGATGATGACTTGTATTTTCATGGACTGGTTCATGAAAAAGTGGAGAAATGTGTCAGTAACTCCCAGGTTAACTGTTTCTAGTCTAGAAGCAGAGTCATTGAGGTTCTCCAAGCTCAACCCATCTAGATTTTCTTGGTTCCTTTTCATTGCCATAAAGGTCTTCTAGAAATTGACTTTAGGTAACATCCTTTTTCCAGCTTTCCAAGGTTTCTGTCACCGTGCTGCTAAGATTATAGCTAATGATGGCAACGGGAGCCCTTTTGAACTGACAACTGGTTCTTGCTATACATTTGGCCACCTAGATGGAAATTTGGAGTTTTGACTGACCCTAAACACACACACACACACACACACACACACACACACACTCACACTCACACACTAACTCAAAAGTTTTCTGCTGCCTTCTCTTTTGAGTTTTTCATTCCAGGTCTCACTGGACAGTGGCATGGGCTATGGGGTGGGCTCATGCCTACAATTCCCAGGGTCCTGCCAAGTATAGTCCCCTCACCTTCCCCACTCACACTTACAGGCTCCCTTCTTGTCTAATGTCAACAGTGGCCAGAGTAGCCTTCCTCCTTGTACCCTACAAGAAAGGTATCAGCTGTGACAAGGATACCTTTCCTGGTACTGCTGTGAGGGAAGGAGGTATAGACAGGAGTTCCCCATCTAGGGCAGTGGATCTTTCCTAGCCTGACCTGCTGGTTGTCTAGTCTAAGACTGACGTATGATGTCTGTCATCAGGATAGATTAGTTCAGTGAGTAGTGACATCAGTGAACCGCATCTACGATGTATTTAGTGATGTCTACTCTCCACCTATAATGGAATTTTCCCTATGACCTTGTGAAACATAATTGCCAAATCCTCTGTAGCCCTCCTGAAAACCTCTGCGTGGCAGGAGAGGACAGTCAGTGGCTGAGGAACCAAAGGACTTGAAGAAGCACGACTTAAGGTCTGTGATTTGATCGACTTAATTTTTATTTGTCCTCTGACCAGGCCTGCCTTTTTTATTTCTACACCTTGATCTTTTAGCAATTCTTCATGTGTGTGGCCACATGAAGCAAAAAAAACAAAAAAAACAAAAAACAAAAAAAAAACTCCAGCTGTCTGTTGTCTGCCTATTTCTAGATTTTCATGATTTTGAGATAAAAAGAGGAGGCTTTCTCCTAGGTTTGGACTTGGATTAGTGAACATTTCCCTGCTATTCAGAAGCTATTAGTTATAGCCCCCAGTGGGCTTCCCTCTGACTGGGGAATCAGGTCAAAGAACAAGAGGATGTCTCTTATCCTCCCATTTCCCTGGTTCTGAATTCCAGGGGCTTGTCTGGAGTGAAGCTGCCTGTCACTCCCTGACAGCCATTCTCCATCCAGAATGTCTCCTGACCCTCCAGCTGAAGACAGCAGGGCCAGCACAGGAGAAGCAGACATTTCCATGCCCAAGTTCAAATCTTTCTGAGAAATAAGAATACTCTGAAAATGAGGCACTTGGAATCATGGAAAGGGTGATGCTTGCTGTATGGAGGCTGAATGATGCACACTCACCACTCCTAAAGACGAAAATAAAGAACAAGAATTTAGGTTAGGGATGTATTAGAACCTTGGTAATTGGGGTTTTCAGCACCATCAAGCCATTATCATAAATGTTCCAAAGGAGGATGATGGCATCTCCATGCCTAGAGGCCTAGAATAATTGAAATGCCATTCTCCAGGAGTTAGCATCAGTTTAGCAAAGAGACCAAGGAAAGGGTTGTCTGGCTCTCAGAAGCCCTCTTTAAACCCCAGGACAATCAAAAACTTGCTGATAGAGTCTGGGTCAACTCTGTTTTTCAAAGAAGACCTGGTTCTGGGGTAAAGGTTAGCACAGAGAGGACTGTGGGAGCATAGGGGCAAGAAAAGGGCATATTTTGGCTCCTTCTGTGTCTGTTCCCGTTGTTGTAGAAAAAAACAGGTTCTCCTCACACAACCAGGAAAGATTAGGCATGCAGACACTTTGAAGGGTAAGTGCTTACAGAATTTATTGGGCGAAAAGAAAAAAGACTCAGCAAAGCGAGAGGGGTTCCTGTTAAACCCGCCCCCCTCATCTTACAGATTGAATTCCAGGTCACCACCCAGGAACAGAGGCCAGGCTTCTCCCCCACCTACAAACAGCACGAGCTTCCTGAGGCCCCACTCTGTCCTCCCAGTGCACAGGCCAGTCGGAGGTTCTCTGGGGACCCCTTTTTACTTGGCTGTCTCACTGTTTTGTGGAAAGACATGTCTAGTTCACCCGTCCACAGTGACCCGTGTGGTGCAGTGGCTAACGTCTCAAGGATCTACATAGGAAGATTTTCAGTCTGGTGGTGTTTTCTCAGCCACGCTGACCTTCCTGGTGGGTGTGAGCATCTGCCACCCAGTTCCCCACCCTGATCATGTCCTTCCCCTCATGCTGTCCGGGTGCTGGGTGACACAGGTCCTGTCTGAAGGCAGGTGGGGAAGCCCAAATCTGACTCACAGGGCAGCTCACAGTCACCAGAGTCCAGGTTCTCCAGCAGCCGTGTTATAATTGTCATGGATAGGGCACCTTTCCTCTCCCTACACAGATCTCCCTCTTCCTGCTCCTTTCCCAGCCCCCATCTCTCCTTTCTCCTTATAGCCTGGTGAGAAGGACAAGTCAAAGAGAGTTCCACATACAGATGTTTGCACAGTTTTTTTTTGTGGGGCCACTTTTGGTTGTAACTTTATTTCTATCTCAAAGCAATGAAAAGTTGCTTTATTGCATCAGATACCTATATAACAGGTGAATGCATTTCTGCTAGATATCCACACTGGTTTTTTGTTTTTTGTTTTTGAGGCAGGGTCTCACTCTGTTGGCTAGGCTGGAGTACAGTGGTACAATTGTGGCTCACTGCAGCCTTGACCTCCTGGGCTCAAGGGATCCTGTCGACCCAGCCTCCCACAGATAGCTGGGACTAGAGAAGCATGTCACTACACCCAGCTAAATTTTGTATTTTTACAGATACTGGGTTTCACTATTTTGCTTAGGCTGGCCTCCAATGCTAGGCTCAGGTAATCCTCCCACCTTGGCCTCCCAAAGGGCTGGGATTACAGGTGTGAGCCACCACACCCAGCTGGTCTTCACATTGTTGAGGAGATACTTGAACACTCCCTCCCCACACCAACACACACACACACCCTTAAGGCCCAAGGACTGCAGTGGAGCTCTACATAAGGATTTTTCCTCTTCCCAGAATGGTGAGCACTGTATAGACAGATGTGGAGGGAGAACCAGAGTCACTCCGTGGATGGAAAAATGACTTTCCTGGGGGAAAGAAATCATCCCTATTAACAAGCAAGATTATTTCTACATAGAAAATTCCAAAGAATACAAACACACACACACACACACACACCCCAAAAGTAATACAAGGTCAACATACAACACACAACTGAATTGCTATACACTAGCAATAAATAACTGAAAACCAAAAATTTCAAAATAATTACACCTATAATATCTCTGAAACATAAAACTTTTGTGTATATACAGGATCTGTGTGTGCTGAAAACTTACACAATGCTGTAAACAAAATCAAAGAAGTTCTAAATAAATAAAGAGTATATGGACTCATGGATTGAAAGACTCAACATAGTAAAGATTTTAATTCTTCCAAAATTGATCTATACCTTTAATGCAACTCCATCAAAATCCCAGCACAGGATATCTTATAGATAGAGACAAGGTGATTGTATAATTACATGTAAAGATAAAAGGTAAAAAGAAGAATACAGAGAGTCCAGAAATAGATCTATACAAATATGACTAATTGACTTCTGACAGAGGTGCAAAGGCAACTCAGTAAACAAAGATACTCTTTGAGCAGATGCTACTGGAACAATTGAACTGTCGTGTGCAAAACATTGAACTGCAACCTAAAGCTCTTACCTTATATAAAAATCAATTCAAATGGCCTGCAGATTTAAATACAAAATGTAAAACTATAAAACTTTTAGAAGAAAATATAGGAGGAATATTCAAGACTTAGTTTTTAGACATGCCATAAAAATAATAGTTTATGGAAGAAAAAACTGATAAAATGGGCTTTATCAAAATTTAGGACTTTGGCTTTGTGAAGGATCCTATTAAGAGGACAAAATGACATGCGATAGACTGAGTGAAAACATTTGCAAACCATGTATCTGACAAAAGACTTGCATCTAGAATATATGAAGAACTCTTAAAACAACACATTTTTTAAAATCCCCTAAGAAAATGGGCAAAAGATGCCAACAGACATCTCACCAAAAAAGGGATATTAGGCCAGTCACAGTGGCTCATGCCTATGATCCCAGAACTTTGAAAGGCTGAGGCAGGAGAATCACTTGAGCCCAGGAGTTGGAGACCAGCCTGGACAACACAGGGAGACACTATCTCTACAAAAAAAATTTTAAATTAGCCAGGTGTGATGGCATGCGCCAGTAGTTCTAGCTACCTGGGAGGCTAAGGTAGGAGGATCACTTGAGCCTGGGAAGTTTAGACTGCAGTGAGCTGTGATCGCACCACTGTGCTTCAGCCTGGGTGACAAAGAGACCCTGTCTCAAAAAAAAAAAAAAAAAAAAACCAGCAAATATGCACGTGTAAATATGATCAGCGTCATTAGCCATTAGGGAAATACAAATTAAAACCACAATGAGCTATCACTATACCTATTAGAATGGATAAGATGAAAAATAACACCAGATGCCCGCAAGAATGCGAAGAAACCAGATATCTCATACGTTGCTGGCGTAAATAGAAAATGGTACAGCCACTCTGGAAAAGAGCTTGGCAGTTTCTTATAAAACTCAACGTGCACTTGCCATGTGACTCAGCAATTGCGCTCTTAGGCATATATTCCAAATAATGAAAACTGATGTTCAAAAAAAGCCTGTACATGAATGTCCATAAGAGCTCTATTCACAATAAACCCAAACTGGAAACAACCCAAATTTTGTTCAATGAGTCAAGGATTCAACAAACTCTAGCATATCCATTCAATGGACTACTACTCAGGAATAAAAAGAAAGAAACCATGGATACAGACACCAACTCGAAGGATCTTCAGAGCATGAAACTGAGTGAAAAAGGCCAGTCTCATAAAAGGTTACACACTGTATGATCTCATGTAATTCCATCCTCAAAATGACAAAACTGTAGAGATGGAGAACAGATTAGCAGTGGCCAGGGGGACAGGGACAGGTGGGTAATGTGACGAAAAAGGGACAGCACAAGGGAGTTCCACTTGCTGATGAAACAGTTCTTTGTTGATGGTGGGAGCAGTTACAAGATGCTATACAGGAGATCAACTTGCATAGAAAACACACACACACACACACAAGTGCATGTAAAAATTGTGAAAACTGCATAAGGTCTGTAGTCTAACAATAGTGAACCAATGCCAGTTCTCTAGTTTTGATAGTGTAACTGCTGTTATGGAAGATGTCACCATTAGGGGAAGCTGTGTAAAGAATCCAGGGGACTCTGCCTACTATTTTGCAACTCCCTGTGACTCTACAATCACTGCAAAGTAAAAAGAAAACTCGCAGTGAAAATACTGGAAACAGCCAAATGTCCATCCATATGGTACTTATCAAATAATTAATGGTATAACCACACCACCCAACTACATGGAAATTGAGTAATTCAGAGATTCTGAATTGTAACAGAACAGCTGTGTCTACTTCCAGGGTGGTACTCCTTGAGCCACATAAAAACAAGACAAGGCTTGTCTTATAGAATGGAACATTTTAAGCACGTCTTTCCTCAAAAATCTGTGCTTCATATTTATTTATTTATTTATTTATTTTGATTGTGCTTTGGCCTCTGGGGTACATGTACACATCCTGCATCCTGTAGGATTGTTGCATAGGTACATACATGCCATGGTGGTTTGCTGACTCCACCCCACCGCCACCCTGTCTCCTACATCAGGCATTTCTCCTGGTGTTATCCCTTCCCATCCTCCCCACACCCTGCTGTCCCTCCCCTCCCCTCCCCTCCACACCCCCACACCTAGCCCAGTGAGTGTTGTACTCTTCCCTGTGCCCATGTGTTCTCATTGTTCATCACCCCCCTATGAGTGAAAACATGTGGTGTTTGGTTTTCTGTTCTTGTGTTAGTTTGCTGAGAATGATAGTTTCTAGATTCATCCATGTCTCTACAAATGACACGAACTTGTCGTTTTTTATGGCTACATGTATTCCATGGTGTATATGTGCCACGATTTCTTTGTCCAGTATATCATTGATGGACATTTGGGTTGGTTCCAGGTCTTTGCTATCGTAAGCAGCACTGCAAGGAACATACGTGTGCATGTATCTTTATAATAGATCGATTTATAATCCTATATACCCAGTAATGGAATTGCTGGGTCAAATGGAATTTCTATTTCTAGATCCTTGAGGAATCGCCACACTGTCTTCCATAATGGTTGAACTAATTTACACTCCCACCACCAGTGTGAAAGTGTTCCTTTTTCTCCACATCATCTCCAGCGTCTGTGGTCTCCAGATTTTTTAATGATCACCATTCTAACTGGCGTGAGGTGGTATCTCAATGTGGTTTTGATTTGCATTTCTCTAATGACCAATTATGATGAGCATTTTTTCATATTTTTTTGGCCGCATAAATGTGTTCTTTTGAAAAGTGTTAATATCCTTCGCCCACTTTTGAATGGGTTTGTTTTTTTCTTGTAAATCTGCTTTAGTTCTTTGTAGATTCTGGATATTAGCCCTTTGTCAGATGGGTAGATTGCAAAAATTTTTTCCCATTCTGTTGGTTGCCGGTTCACTCTAATGATTGTTTCTTTTGCTGTGCAGAAGCT
>CAUYLG010069923.1:0-36656 GCA_963573385.1 Cacajao melanocephalus
CCGTGGTGGTTATGGTTGCTGTGTGCCTAAATCACGCATTTGCAATCCAACCTGGGAAACAACAGCAAAACACCATATAAAAAAAAAAAAAAAAAAAAAAAGAAAAGAAATACAACCATTAACAAGGCAGACAATCCCTACCTCCATAAAACTTACATTCTAGTTCGTGTGGACACAAACAATAAGGAAACACAGTGTAACTTGGTGATAAGTACTATGAAGGAAAAGAAAGCAGTGGCTGGGCATGGTGACTCACGCCTGTAATCCCAGCATTTTAGGAGGCTGAGGCCGGTGGATCACTTGAGGCTAGGAGTTTGAGACCAGCCTGGCCAAAGTGGCGAAAACCCGACTCTACTAAAAATGCCAAAAAATTAACTGGGCTTGGTGGCATGTGCCTGTAGTCCCAGCTATTCAGGAGGCTGAGGCAGGAGAATCGCTTGAACCCAGGAGGTGGAGGTTGCAGTAAGCTGAGATCACGCCACTGCACTCTAGCCTGGGTGACAGAGTGAGACTATGTCTCAAAATAAAAAATAGATAGATAGATAAATGGTAGATAGATAGATAGATAGATAGAAAGAAGCTAAGGGAATGGAGTGGTGCAGCCAGAATTAATTTACATGGGGAAAGGCCTCTTTCATTAGGTGAGACTTAAACAGAAATCTGAAGGAATGAAGGGGAAAGAGGGTTCCAGAAAGAGAAAACAGCAAGTGCAAAGGCCATGTGGTAGGATCATTCACAGAACCACAAAGAGGTCAGCATTGCTGGAGTGGAGTGAACCAAGGGGAGAGCAGTGAAGGACAAGGTCCAAGAGGCAATGGGGTAGGGGTAGTGACAGATAACGTAGTTTTTTTGTCATTGTAGGGGTGTGTGTATGTGTGTGTGTTTGTGTTTGGCAGGGTCTCACTCTGTTGCCCAGGCTGGAGTGGTGCGATCACGGCTCACTGCAACCTTGGCTCACTGCAACCTCCTCTTCCTGGGTTCAAGCAATTCTCCTGCCTCAGCCTCTGGAGTAGCTAGGATTACAGGTGCATGCCATCACTTCTGGCTAAGTTTTGTATTTTCAGTAGAGATGGGGTTTCACCATGTTGCCCAGACTGATCTTGAACTCCTGGACTCAAGTGATCTGCCTGCCTCAGCTTCTGAAAGTGCTCGGATTACAGGTGTGAGCCACTGTGCCTGGCCCAGGGGAGAGTTTTGAGAGAGGAGGAACATCATCTGACTTTGGTTTTATCAGGGTCCCTGTGGCAGCCATGTGAAGAATAGACAGCAGGGGTTTGGGTGGGATTTGGGAGGGAAGCAGTGAGAAGCCGCTGCAATAGTTCAGGTAAAGGTAGGACCTGGGCATGGGCTGTAGAGGGGTGAGAACTGGGCAGCGCTTCTGGTTATATTTTGAGGACCTAAACTCTGATGTACATTGTGAGAAGAATCAAGGAGGATGACTCTATGACACCCAGGTGGAGATGTCAAGTTGGCAAATGGCGGTAAGAGTCTGGAGTTCAGGAGAGGCTCTGGCTGACAAATAATTAGGGTATCTCCCTTGCAAGCCTGGATGAGATCAGGAAGGGAGTAGGGCAGACAGAAAAGAGAAGGGGACCACAGACTGAGCCAGGAGACACTCCAATATTAAGAGGAAGACTGAGCAGGAGGGGCTGAGAAAATGCACACAGAGGAGCAGGAAGAACACCTGGCCAAGCCAGGCGTGGTGGCTCACGCCTGTAATCCCAGCACTTTGGGAGGCTGAGGCAGGCGGATCACTTGAGGCCAGGAGTTCAAGACCAGCCTGGCCAACATGGCGAAACCCTGTCTCTACTAAAAATACAAAAATATTAGCTGTGTGCAGTGGGTCACGCCTGTAATCCCAGCTACTCGGGTGGCTGAGATGGGAGAATTGCTTGAACTCAGGAGTTGGAGGTTGCAATGAACAGAGGTGATTCCACTGTACTCCAGCCTGGGTGACAGAATGAGACCCTGTCTAAAAAAAAAATAATAAAAAATAAAAGAAGAAAGAAGAGCAAAGAAAACCAGGCAAGTGTGGTGTTGTGAAGACGATGTTCCAGGGCACAGGGAGTGATGGACTGTGTCAGATGCAGCTGATGAGGAATGAGAATTGACCATTAGATCCAGCACCATGGAGGGCACAGGTGACCTTGACAAGGGCATGTCAGCCGAGAGGGGCATGGGTGACAGGCTGGCCGGAGACAGGGGAAGAGGAAAACTGGGAGGAGAAATTGGAGGCAGAAATGTAGATGATTCTTTTGAGAAATCTTGCTGAAAAGCAAAGGAAATGAGTGAGCAGCAGCTGGACAGGAGATGAGGATGTTTTGTTTTTAGGATGGAAGAGGCTGAATGAGGTGGCTCATGCCTGTAACCCCTGCACATGGGGAGGCTGAGGCAGGAGTTTGAGACCAGCCTGGGCCACATAGTGAGATCCTGTCTCTTTTTCTTTTCCTTTTTTTTTTTTCGCGATGGAGTCTTGCTCTGTCACACAGGCTGGAGAGCAGTGGCGCGATCTTGGCTCACTGCAGTCTCCACCTCCCAGGTTCAAGTGATTCTCCTGCCTGTCTCCCAAGTAGCTGGGACTATAGGCGTGTGCCACCACGCCTGGCTAATTTTTTGTATTTTTAGTAGAGACGGGCTTTCACTGTGTTGGCCAGGATGGTCTCGATCTCCTGCCTCAGCCTCCCAAAGTACTGGGATTACAGGCTTGAGCCACCATGCCTGACGATCCTGTCTCTATAAAAATAAAAAATAAAATTGGCCAGGAATGGAGGTGGGTGCCTATAGTCCCAGCTACCTAGGAGGCCAAGGTGGGAAGATGGCTTGAGCCCAGGAGCTGCAGGCTGTGGCGAGCTATGATTGTACCACCTGCGCTGCAGCCTGGGCGACAGAATGAGACCCTGCTGCAAAAGAAAAAAGAAAGAAAAAAAGAAAAGAAAAAAAAATTAAGATAGAAGATATAAGACTGCATGGAGGCTAAGGAGAAAGATCCAGTAGGCATGGGGACATTGGTGGGACAGGAGCAGGAGGGAGGACAGCTGCAGAGATGTAGGGTGAAGGGGGTAGAATCCAGTGCAGGGTCCTGGGTTTGCCCACCATGGAGGGAGGCAGGCCAGTCACAGCGCGCCTAGGACTCTGTGAAAATTCTCTTTTGTTTGCTTTTATTTTCTCACTGAAATACATATCGTTTTTGTGTGAACTACTTTCCTTTTATTTCTTCTTTATATGACAGTCAGGACATCATATTGATTTTTTTTGAATTTATGTGTGTAAGTAGGTTATATTATCTAGGAATTTTATTTCGGGATGGGAAAAGGGGGCAGTGCAAAAACACTCAATAGAAAAAAATGGCTGGGCATGGTGGCTCACACCTGCAATCCCAGCATTTTGGGAGGCCAAGGCGAGTGGCTCATTTGAGTTGAGGAGTTTGAGATCAGCCTGGCCAACATGGTAAGCCCCCCTACCCCCACCCGCCGCCTCTACTAAAAATACAAAAGTTAGCTGGGTATAGTGGCACGCGCCTGTAGTCCCAGCTACTCGGGAGGCTGAGGCCGGAGAATCCCTTGAACCTGGGAGGCGGAGGTTGCAGTCAGCTGACATCGCACCACTGCACTCCAGCCTGACGACAGAGTGAGATCCTGTCTCAAAAAAAAAAAAAAAAAAGTGGGTACTAGTCTGACAGGATTGAATTCCCTTGTTGCTTGTTGTAGGGCCTCGTAGGCCATTGCAAGGCTAGTGAGGTTGAAAAAATGCAGGAAAATGTCACCATTACCCAGGCAGTGTAGGGTTGCCCCTCTGGTCCCCATTTTGCCCTTGGCATAATGGGCGTCAGTCTGACCAGCAAAAGACTAAACTCCCCTTTCCAGCTCTGCAATTCAAATATCTCAGATGGGGGTAAATCCAGGAAGGCTGACTGGAGGAGGGGAGGAGCAAAAGAGTTCATCTTTAGTATCTATCACATCTGCCACGCTAGCAGCTATGTGAAGCTATTTATTTATTTTTATTTACTTTTATTGAGACAGAGTCTCATTCTGTTGCCCAGGCTGTAGTGCAGTGGTGCGATCTCGGCTCACTGCAACCTCTGCTGCTCGGATTCAAGCGATTCTTGTGCCTCAGCCTCCCCAGTAGCTGGGACTACAGGCTCACACCACCACGCCTGGATAATACTTTATATTTTTAGTAGAGACGGGGTTTCACCATGTTGACCAAGCTGGTCTCCAACTCCTGACCTCAGGTGATCCACCTGCCTCGGCCTCACAAAGTGCTGGCATTACAGGCGTGAGCCACTATGCCGGGCCGATGTAAAGCTATTTATATCCTCACCACAATCTCAAATCAGAGGGGTGAAGTTACTTAGCTAGGGTCACACAGCAAGGCAGATTTCGAACCCCAGTCTAAGCAATTTCCTGACAGGTCCTGGCAGATGAGGGGAAGGAAGGAGGGGGAGGAGCCCTTGGTGACAGTTGTCCCAGCAAGGGCATAAACAGGATGTGGTGTTGGATGAAACCTTCCTCCTCCTGCACAGCCTGCTCCCCACAGCCCTGGGCCCCACCCCTGCAAGACAGCGGAACTGAGGAAAGAAGAGGCCTGTGGACAGAAAAACCATGGTCAGGGGCTAGGGGTCCTGTGGGAAAAGCTGGGGCTGGGGTTGGGGCTGGGGCTTGAAGGACACCTGGGCAAAGGTGAGGCTACGGGATGCAGGTCACGGGCCGGGAAGGGGACCCAACTGTGGTGAACAGCCTGGCTGGGGGAAGAGAGAGACGGTGGCTTCGGGTTGAGGACCAGGAAGTGGCTCTCTTCGTCTCCTTGAGTGTCACCCAAGGGTCCCCATAGAGAAGGCGGGAACCCAGCCCCGGCTCTGCGCCCCAAGCTGAGTGCCCTGGTGAGGGTACCTACTCTGAAAGGGCACCTTTTCCCAATGTTCACAAACGCATCAGATCGGCTGGCGTGATGCTCTTCTTCTTTAGTGGATGGAGAAACTGAGGTTTGGGGAAGGGGTGTGGGCCAAGGCCAGGCCATCTCAGCTCTTCCTGGGTCCCTCCGGCAGTCTGACTCCCTGGTGGTGTGCGAGGTAGACCCAGAGCTAAGAGAAAAGCTGAGGAAATTCCGCTTCCGAAAAGAGACGGACAATGCAGCCATCATAAGTGAGTGACATCTTCCCCCTAGGAAGGATGGGAGGGCGGTGGTGGGGGCAAGTTGGGAGGACTGGGCTCATGACCCCCACGGATCGGAGAGGGGCATGTCTAACCCCTGTGTGCCACCCCTCCCCAGTGAAGGTGGACAAAGACCGGCAGATGGTGGTGCTGGAGGAAGAATTTCAGGTGAGGGGGGCGGTGGTTGGGACTGGGAGGTAAACAGTGGGACTGGGAGACCCAAGTGGTTGGAACTGATACTAAGAGCCTGGCATGGGGGTCAGAAAGAACTGGAGATCGGCGGGGCGCAGTGGCTCACGCCTGTAATCCCAGCACTTTGGGAGGCTGAGGTGGGTGGATCACTTGAGGTCAGGAGTTCAAGACCAGCCTGGTTAACATGGTGAAACCAAGTCCACTAAAAATACAAAAAGTTAGCTGGGTGTGGTGGCGTGTGCCTGTAATCCCAGCTACTAGGGAGGCTGAGGCAGGAGAATCGCTGGAACCTGGGAGGTGGAGGTTGTGGTGAGCCAATATCTTGCCACTGCACACCAGCATGGGCCATAGAGCGAGACTGTCTCAAAAAAAAAAAACAAAAAAGACCTGGAGATTAAGTTCTAGCTTAGTTGTGACCTGCAGCAAGAGACTTCCTATGTGTGTGTCTCTATTTCAGGTAAGGGGCGGGGGTGGAATGGGGAGAATAGTACTTATCTCCCCATCTGTGAAATGGGGAGAATAGTACTTACCTCCTAGGTTTGTTTTCACATCCAATAATTAATTCTTGTAATGAGTTTAGAACAAGGCCTGGCACTTAGTAGATGCCCAATAAAGTGCTGCTGCTGATGATCTTAATAATGATGATGTTACTACTTTATTGGCATTTAAATGGAAGAATGTCCATGTAAGTTAAAATGGTAGCCGGGCATGGTGGCTCACGTCTGTAATCCCAGCACTTTGGGAGACTGAGGCAGGAGGATGCCTTGAGCCCAGGAGTTTGAGGCCAGCCTGGGCAACATGGTAACACCCTGACTCTACTAAAAATACAAAAATTAGTCAAGCATGGTGGTATATGCCTGTGATCCCAGCTATTCAGGAGGCTGAGGTGGGAGGGTTGCTTGAGGCCAGGAGTTTGAGACCAACCTGGGCAACAAAGCAAGATGTCATTTCTACAAAAATAAATAAATAAATAAATAAATAAATAAAATACAACCAACAAACCAACAAACAAAGGGTAGACCTCATTCTGGTGGCCTCACGTCTTTATCAGTGACAAGAATGATAATAAGGCTTATTTCCCTAGTGTTGTGATAAGGATTTATCAGGGAATCCATGGAGACTGAGGACTGGGGCTCCCTCAGGCCCTCTGAAAGACAGTATAGCGAAGCAGTTAGGATTTGAACACAGATTCAAATCTCAACTTTGCTACTTTCTATCTGTGCAACTTTGGAAAGTGCCTTAGCACCTGTGGGCCTCAGTTTTCTCAGCTGTCTAGTGGGCATAATGATAGGACCTACTCCACAGGCTTATGTGATAGTTCCGTGAATTAATCCATGTGTGTTTCGTAGAACAATGCCTTGGCACATGGTAAGTGCTCACCTAAAGGTGGTCATTCTTTTGTTTTTTTTTTGAGATGGAGTTTCACTTTTTTTTTTTTTTTTGAGACGGAGTCTCACTCTGTCACCCAGGCTGGAGTGCAGTGCCACAATCTTGGCTCACTGCAACTTCTGCCTCCTGGGTTGGAGTAATTCTCCTGTCTCAGCCTACCAAGTAGCTGGGATTACAGGCATGTACCACCATGCCCAGCTAATTTTTGTATTTTTAGTAGAGATGGGGTTTCGCCATGTTGGCCAGGCTGGTTTTGAACTGACCTCAGATGATCTACCCACCTTGGTCTAGGAAGTCCTAGGGTGCTGGGATTACAGGCGTGAGCCACTGCACCTGGCGGAGTTTTGCTCTTTTTTGCCCAGGAGTGCTATGGCCCCATCTTGGCTCACTGCGACCTCCGCCTCCTGGGATTTCAAGCAATTCTCCTGTGTCAGCCTCCTGAGTAGCTGGGATTATAGGTGCACACCCTCACGCCTGGCTAATTTTGTATTTTTAGTAGAGACTGGGTTTCACTATGTTGGCCAGGCTGGTCTCGAACTCCTGACCTCAGGTAACCTGCCTGCCTCGGCCTCCCAAAGTGCTGGGATTACAGGTATGAGCCACCACGACCAACCTCATTGTTTTTCTTTTCTCCTGTTTTCTGGCCTCAGAACATTTCCCCAGACGAGCTCAAAATGGAGTTGCCGGAGAGACAGCCCAGGTATCCTGGGGGAAGAAACGGTTGGATCAGGCCACGAGGGGAGGGGTGACGTTGGAGGAGCAGGCTGAGGAACTGCTTGAGTTCCAGCCCTATTCATGAACTTAGAATCTCTTGTGTTTGGCCAGGTGAGGTGGCTCACGGCTGTAATCCCAGTACTTTGGGAGGCCAAGGCGGGTGGATCACTTGAGGTCAGGAGTTCAAGACCAGCCTGGCAACATGATGAAACCCCATCTCTACTAAAAATACAAAAATTAGCCTGGCATGGTGGTGTGCGACTGTAATCCCAGCTACTTGGGAGGCTGAGGCAGGAGAATCGCTTGATTCTCCCAGGAGGCGGAGGCTGCAGTGAGCTGAGATCGCACCATTGCATTCTAGACTGGCGACACAGCAAGACTCCATCTCAACAAAAAGAATCTCTGTGTTTGAGGACAAGAGTTCATACCCTAGAACTTTTTGTTTGTACAGCAATATTTTATTGCAGAATTTTACACTGATAATTTATATATGATACTGGTTTAGAGTCTGCTCTTTTTTTTTTTTTTTTTGTAAAAATTCTGTGGGGTTTTTGTCTCAACATTGCACTGGCTTCATTTTGTTTTTTGAGACAGAGTCTTGCACTGTTGCCCAGGCTAGAGTGCAGTGGCCTGATCTCGGCTCACTGCAACCTCTGCCTTCTGGGTTCAAGTGATTCTCCTTCCTCAGCCTCCCGAGTAGCTGGGACTATAGGAGTGCGCCACCACATCCGGCTAATTTTGATATTTTTAGTAGAGAAGGGGTTTCACCATATTGGCCAGGCTGGTCTCGAACTCCTGACCTCAAGTGATCTGCCTGTGAACCACCATGCCTGGCCGAGGACCTTGTCTCTATTAAAAAGAAAAAAAATTAGCCAGGCATGGTGGCATGTGCCTGTGGTTTCAACTACTTGGGAGGCTGATGTGGGAGGATCACTTGAGTTCAGGAAGTTGAGGCTGCAAGTGAGCCAAGATAGCAGTCCTGCACTCCAGCCTGGGTGACAGAGCAAGATCCTGTCTCAAAAAAACCAAAAAATTTTCCTTCATTTTCAGTGTTTGGGAACACTTTAGGTAGTAAATGAATTATTGTTATTGTTATTTTATTTAATAAAATTTTTAGAGGCAGGGTCTCACTGTGTCACCCAGGCTATTGGGCAGTGCTGTGATCCACGCTCACTGCAGCCTCCAACTCCTGGGCTCAAGCCATCCTCCTGCCTCAGCCTCCCAAGTCACTGGGACTAAGGCGGCAGCACTGTACCCTGCTAAAGGCATGACTTGGCTTTTAATGGTAGGTAGAATCCTGGGCGAAGTCACATGAGCCTGGTGCTTTTTTTGGTGGAAGAGCTCTTTGACTATGTCTATGAAAACGGGTCTGTTAAGATTTTTCATCTTGACTGAATTCATTTTGGGTGTCTAGGATTTTGATCCTCAATCCCAGGCTGTGGGACTCAGCCAGGATCAGCTTCGTGGGCATGTGATAACTACGCAGGGCCCCGAACCCAGAGGGGGGCCTCACACGTCGGGGTTAACGGTCACAGTCTTTATAGTTTTATCTTTGAATTTCTGTTTTGTATGAAGTCCGATGGGACAATGGGCTTCACACAGATGTGCTGGGGTTTGGAGCTAGGTTCGCAGGCAGTCCGCCACCTGGCTGCCCCCCTGAGTAGGTTCTCCGCCACCCACTCTCTGCACCCGCCCACCTAGTGATCACCGCTGTCCTCCGGCTTCCTGCTGGTGTGGGGAGGGTCAGGGTCCAGTAGGTACCCCTTGCCTGACAAGTTTCAGGCTGTTCCTGTGAACGTCTGCTCTCTGCCTGTGCGTCTCCTCATGCCCAAGGGAGCACCACTTTAAATAGCAAATTAAAAAGGACCGGTTAAGCTCAGTGTCTCACACTTGTAATCTCAGCACTTTGGGAGGCCAAGGTGGGAGGATTGCTTGAGGCCAGGAGTTCAAGACCAGCCTGGGCAACATAACAAGACCCCCTCCCCCCGCCATTTCTACTAAAAATTTTGTTTAAAAGGCCAGGTGCAGCAGTGGCTCATACCTGTAATCCCAGCACTATGGGAGGCCAAGGTGGGCAGATCACTTGAGCTCAGGAGTTCGAGGCCAGCCTGGCCAACATGGTGAAACCTCGTCTCTGCAAAAAATACAAAAAACATTAGCTGGGTGTGGTGGCATGCGCCTGCAGTCCCAGCTACTTGGGGGCTGAGGCAGGAGGATCTCCTGAGCCTGGAAGGTCGAGGCTGCAATAAGCTGAGACCACATCACTGTATTCTAGCCTGGGTGACAAAGTGAGACCCTGTCTCAAAAAAAAAAAAAAATTAACTGGACATGGTGGTATGCACCTATAGTCCCAGCTACTCTGGAGGCTGAGATAGGAGGATCGCTTGAGCCCAGGAGTTCAAGACTGCAGTGGGCTGGGATCATACCACTGCACTCCAGCCTGGGCAGCAGAATGAGGCCCTGTCTCTAATAAACAACAACAGCAAAAGACCGTGATCAGTCTAGAGAGAGACTACGAAAGAAAGGGAAACAATTTTCCCACATTTTCATTTTGCAGCAGGCTTGGCAGATGATGTAGCCATCCCTGGTCACAGTGCACTGGGGTTCTAGTGCACTGGACGGTGTCGTATAGTGGGTAAGCACTAACACTCTGGCACTGACTTTCCCAGGTTCGAATCTCTCCCCTATCCATAGAACCTGGGGCAAGTGACTTTCGGCCTCAGTTTTTCCATCTGTACGATGGGGATATTAATAGCACCTATGTTATAAAGTTGTTGTGAGCCAAATGAGCACGATTATTGTTGTTATTATTATTTGAGATGGAGTTTCGCTCTTGTTGCCCAGGCTGGAGTGCAATGGTGTGATCTCGGCTCACTGCAACCTCCGCCTCCCGATTTCAAGCAATTCTCCTGCCTCAGCCTTCTGAGTAGCTGGGATGACAGGCGCCCACCATCACACCCAGCTAATTTTTGTATTTTTAGTAGAGAAGGGGTTTCACCATGTTGGCCAGGCTGGTCTCAAACTCCTGACCTTAGGTGATCCACCTGCCTTGGCCTCCCAAAGTGCTGGGATTACAGTTGTGAGCCCCATGCCCGGCCCTATCATTATTTTAAGTTATTTGTTGTGTTTGAGGTCAGTACCCTGGTTCCCAGACATCAACTCTGGGTTCTCAGGCTCAGCCAATATTTCAAGGCTGTGGACTCAGGTAATGGCTGTTGAGCCTGGGCTGCAGGCCAGAGTCCTGATTGTCAATTCCCTTTCACGGTAGGTTCGTGGTTTACAGCTACAAGTACGTGCACGCGGATGGCCGAGTGTCCTACCCTTTGTGTTTCATCTTCTCCAGCCCTGTGGGTGAGACACAGCTCTATTCTCCTCAGGAGAGGGTCTTTGATTCTCTATGGTGTGTGTGTGTGTGTGTGCAGGTATGTGCATGTGGGTGCATGTGTGTGACTGTGTGAATGTGTGCAGGCACCAGTGTTAGAGTGTGAGCATGTGACAGCCTGTATGTGCCTGCGTGAGGGTGTGTGTGTGTGTTGCATGCGTGATGTGTGAGCGCAGAGAAGTGGAGGTGGGGGCTCAGATTCACCAAGAGCCCACCCATCCTCAGTCCTGGGGCCTAAGCCAACCCACCTTTTCCTTTTACCTAGAAATTCCCATCTGGCCCCTAAACCATCTCCAGAGAACTTCAGAATAACTCGACACCCCCAAGCCAACCTAGAAACTGAGTACAGTGCAAGGACCTCCTTAGAAGAGCTCCTAGGACCCTTGGAAAACAGCAGGGCCTTCAGGACGTTACTAGAGCTTTAGAGGACATGCCTGGGTCCCCACTCATTGCCCTTCTCCTCTCTTCCACACAGGCTGCAAGCCGGAACAACAGATGATGTATGCAGGGAGTAAAAACAGGCTGGTGCAGACAGCAGAGCTCACAAAGGTTCAGCCTGGGGGGCTCCACAGTGTTAGGGAGGGGCGGTCTGGGGTCTTGGGTCTGAGGGAGGACAGGCTACAGTCCTCACTATCTCAGTTTTTTTTTTTTTCTTTTTTTTTTCCTGAGACAGTATCTCACTCTGTCACCCAGGCTGGAGTGCAGTGGTGTGATCTCGGCTCACTGCAACCTTCACCTCCTGGGTTTAAGCAGTTCTTCTGCCTCACCTCCCAAGTAGCTGGAACTACAGGCTTGTGCCACCATGCTTGGCTAAATTTTTCATTTTTAATAGAAATGGGGTTTCTCCATTTTGCCTTTTTTTTTTCTTTTTTCTTTCTTTCTTTCTTTCTTTTTTTTTTTTTTTTTTTTTTAAGAACTGGGTCGGCTGAGCGAGGTGGCTCAAGCCTGTAATCCCAGCACTTTGGGAGGCCAACATGGGCGGATCATGAGGTCAGGAGATTGAGACCATGTGGCTAACATGGTGAAAAGCTTTCTCTATTTAAACAAAAAAAAAAAAAGCAAAAAGTCAGCCGGGCGTGGAGGCACATGCCTGTAGTCCCACTACTTGGGAGGCTGAGGCAGGAGAATTGCTTGAACCCAGGAGGTGGAGGTTCCAGTGGGCCGAGATCATGCCACTGCACTCCAGCCTGGGTTACAGAGCGAGATTCCGTCTCAAAAAAAAAGGAACTGGGTTTCGCATGGCCGCCCAGGCTGGAGTGCAGTGGCACAACCTCAGCTCACTGCAACATCCCTCCCAGGTTCAAGGGATTCTCTTGCCTCAGCCTCCCAAGTAGTGGGACTATAGGCGTCCACCACCACACCCGGCTAATTTTTGTATTTTTAGTAGGGTCAGGGTTTCACCATGTTGGCCAGGCTGGTTTCGAACTCCTGACCTCAAATGATCCACCCGCTTTGGCTTACCCAAAGTGCTAGGATTACAGGCATGAGCCACCGCGCCTAGCCACTGCTTCAGTTCTTGAGTGGATCATAATGCTGAGACCTCTCTCTGCCCAGGTGTTTGAAATCCGCACCACTGATGACCTCACGGAGGCCTGGCTCCAAGAAAAGCTGTCTTTCTTTCGTTGATCTCTGGGCTGGGACCTGAATTCCTGATGTCTGAGTCCTCAAGGTGATTGGGGACGTGGATTCCTAGGACCTGAACAAGCAAGACTTTAAATAAATTTAAAAATGCAAAAACTCAAGAGATCCTCAGTTCGGACTCAGTTTCTGCCTCTCAACTGGGCTCTAGCCGACGGTTCCTGCAGTATCAGCCATTGGCCAGCAGGGGGCGGGCGGACCTAGTGGAATGAGAGCTGGGTCCCGGGAGGGAAGGAGGATACCTGTTTCTTGGAAAGGGAAGGGCCTGTAGGATTTTCTTGAGGGGTGGAGGGATGGATGGGGGAGGCCTGGGTCTCCTGGAGGTATTGGGGGGAATATCTGGATCTATGGAGTGGTCATTCCCAAGGGGAACAAGGACCCCTGAGAATGAAGGAGGCAAAGTGCCCCTTTTCCCTCCCCTCCCCACCTCTAGGGGGTAGCAGGCATCACCAAATGCGACTTTTCTCCACTGAGCCCCTAGGTAGGAAGAATTTAAATGCTAAAGAGGTTTGAATGTAAATGCTTTAAGATCTCAGGAGCTGCTGGTGGTGGATGGTTTGTATGGTTGGGTAAGCCTGAGGGGCCAGGGCTGAGGAAGGTGAAGTCCAACCTTGGCCCTCAGTAGACCCCTAGGGGTATGAGATTGAGGAGACAGGGAAGGGACACCTGCCCCCATCTGAAGATTCTTCTTTTCTTTCTTCTGGCGTCTCTGGACATCGAACTTTCTCAGGCTTTCTGTGTCTGTCTCTGAGGGACATTGATTAAGCACCCACAGTGTACCGAGCTCTGAGAAATCTGAGACGGGCAGGTCTTCACACAGATGAATCACACCCTTTCTGTCTCTCTGCTTCTCTTCCATGTTTCTGATTGTTCCCCTTCCTGTCCCCGGTTTCAGGGACGTGGGAACTCCGTCCTCCCCCACCCCTTTTCAGGTTCCCGGTAGAGAGGTGGCTGTTGCCATGGCAACAGTGACACAGTGACCTTGGGCCTGGGCTGCCCGTCTCCCAACTTTGGCGTTCCCGCGGGTACGGTCCAAAAAGCCCAGCTCCAAGCCCTCCTGGCCTTAACACAGCATCCCCTTACCACCCCACTCCACCCTATCTCCTGCCCACTCACCCTCAATCAGGGCAAGTCCTTTGCATGAGGGATTTGGGGTAGAATCAGTCTACACTGGTCCATAAAGAAATTCACCCTGCCCTAAATTCTGTGGAAGTTTGGGTTGAGCTCCTCTGCTTTTCACTAGTGCTCTTTTCCTATCACCATCTCTCTGTCCCTCCCTCTAATCACAGGCCCAGTCCCTGAGGGCAGGATATGGAGGAGGAGGAGAGCTGGAGACAAGAGGGGATCATTCAATTAAATGGACAAGGAACTCCTGGCCTGCAGAGGTCAGAGAGGCAGAGGGACTCATACAAGGTCGTGCAATTACATGAGCAAATGAATACTAATAGCTGACCCTCCTCTTGAGGGCTTCCTATGTACCAGGTACTTCTATAAGCATTTTATAGGCATTAGGTCATTTAATTCTTGGAATACTTTATTAAAAAGGTACTATTATTCTTCCCAACTTACAGATGAAAAACTGAGGCACGGAAGCCAAAGGCACCCGTGGTTTGTACAGTTAGAACTCTAACCCCAGGCTATCTTGGGCTCAATGGCCACACCCTGTCTTAGGGAAGAGATGTAGGGAATCACCTCTTCCTCCTCCTCCTCCTTCTTCTCCTCCGTGGTACTCCCACCCTCCATAGTGCAACTTCTGTTGCATCCAGGCTGGTGATTACAAACGATCCAATCAGAAAGAGCCATGCACAAGGACTTGCCCGACAGGAGCAAAGCATGGGAAAGCAGGGGCCAATCAGAGAAGGTGGCTCACAGGCGCAGTCCAATACAGAGTGAGTATGGCTAGGGATTGTGGAAGAACCAATCAGAGAGGCCAGAACAGATTGCACCATCCAACAAGGAGTCAGTCCAATGGGGCGTGTCTCCAGGTTAGGAGCGACTCTCAGAAGAGGCAGTATAAACTGGGGACCGCTTCCTGTAGTTCCACCAATCTATCCTCTAAAAGCCCACAGATCCAAGCTCCCTGATGTTTGAGTCTGGGCCCTAGACCTGGGGCACTTCTTAACTTTGACTGTGAGTGGGGCTCATGTTGGAGAGGTGGAGGCTGGTCTTTAGGACAGAGCTGAGAGGGCTGGACCTAGCTTAGGCATCAGGGACCCAATTTAGGCAGAGAGGTGGGATGCTTTCGGGTAGGAGCAAGGTGGACGGGTGGGGCTCAGGCTGAGGGTGTGTATGCGGCAAGGGGCTAGGCTGAGGAGTTCTGAATATTTTATACTTGGGGTGGTCTCTAAGACAGAGACAGAGGGATAGGGCTCTGCCGGAATGGGCATTGCTTAGCGTAAAAAGGGCTGGAGTTTTTTTATTGGGGGCGTGGCCTAATAGTCTGGGGGTGGGACCTAGGCTTGGGGCGGGGCCTGAAGAATGGGATTAGTAGAGGGTCTGTACTAGGTTTGGGGCAGGAATTAGGGCTCCAGGGAAAGAACTAAGATATTTACTTCAACCTGTTGCCCTTTTTTCAGGCCAACTCCCACATTCCCTGACCTCATGAAACATTCTCCAGCTGCTGGGTATACCCTTTTCTTCTAGGGAACCTGGACTAGGAGGTCGTATTTATTCCTTCCTGGGGTCCCTGAAGTGAGTCTGGAGCCAGCCTAGCTTTTCCCAAGATGCATTCAAGAACATATGTTGGGCCAGGCTGGTCTCGAACTCCTGACCTGCAATCCCAGCACTTTGGAGAGTGAGGCAGGAGGATCACCTGAGTTCAGGAGTTCGAGACCAGCCTGGTTAAGACGGTGAAACCCTGTCTCTACCAAAAATAAAAAATTAGTTGGATGTGGGGGTGTGTGCCTGTAGTTGGGACGCTGAGGTGGGAGGATCACCTGAACTTGGGGAGGTCAAGGCTGCAGTAAGCCATGATCGAGCCACTGCATTCCAGTCTGGGTGACAGAGGGAGACCCTGTCTTAAAAAAGAACACACGTTTACTGAGTTCCTGGGTAGCAGTCACTGTCCTGGGCACCGGAGGATGTTGGTGTCCCTGCCAACATAGACACTTCGGGAGGCTTACATTTCAATGACCAGACAGTAAATAAATAAACGACAATTAATAGGTCAACAAATAAACAAAATCCTTAAGAGGGTGACAAAGGACAGGCGCAGTGGTTCATGCCTGTAATCCTAGCACTTTGGGAGGCCAAGGAGGGAGGATAGCTTGAGCCCAGGAGTTCAAGACCAGCCTGGATGACATAGCAAAATCTCATGTCTTTTTTTCTTTTTAAAATACATTTTTTAAAATAAAAAAAAGAGAGTGATAAGTACTATAAGGGAAATTAATAAGGTGATGTGCTAGACAGACCTGGTGGTGGGACTGTTTTGTGCCACTAGAAGAGTCCTGCTTCCCCACTCCCAACATTTACTATGAAACATTTCAAACATGCAGCCAACTTGAAAGAACTATTTATGAGTGTGTGTATATATATATTAAAGTTTATTAGAGATGGGGTCTTGCTATGTTGCCTGGCTGGTCTTGAATTCCTGGCCTCCCACCTTGGCCTCCCAAAATGCTGAGATAGCAGATATGAGCCACGACGCCCAGCCTGAGTTGAAAATTTTTTTTTTTTTTTTTTGAGACAAAGTCTTGCTCTGTCACCCAGGCTGGAGTGCAATGGCATGATCTCTGCTCACCACAACCTCCGCCTTCTGGGTTCAAGTGATTCTCCTGCCTTAGCCTCCAGAGCAGCTGGGATTACAGGCATGCATCACCATGCCCAGCAATTTTTTGTATTTTTGGTAGAGACGGGGTTTCACCATGTTGGCCAGGCTGGTCTCGAACTCCTGACCTCGTGATCTGCCTGTCTTGGCCTCCCAAAGTACTGAGATTACAGGTGTGAGCCACCGCGCCTGGCCAAGTTGAAATAATTTTATAGTGAACGCTTATATACCCATCACCTAGATGCCACCACTGACATGTTACTGTATTACTTTATTATATATCCATCCATCTATCCATCCAGCAACCCCCTCCTCCTCTTCTTTCTTCTTCTTTTTAATGTATTTCAAAGTAACATCAGAACGCTGGTTGGGGGCCCAGGTAGGGATGGTGTGTGTAAATTAGGGATAGAAAAGGAAGTTCCTTTTGAAGGGATTACATTTAAGACCTTCATGAAAAGAAAAAACCAGCCATGGAAAGGGGAGAAGAGTGAATATGCTTAGGAGCTGCTAAGGGCCGGTGTGTTGGAGGAATAGAAAAGTCATCATAGAAGCTGAACAAGGGTCCTGGCACTGTGGCTCACACCTGTAATCCCAGCACTTTAGGAGACTGAGGCGGGTGGATCACTTGAGGCCAGGAGTTCAAGACCAGCTTGGTCAACATGACAAAACCCCATCTCTACTAAAAATACAAAAATTAGCCAGGCATGGTGGTGGGCGACTGTGGTCCCAGCTACTCAGGCTGAGGGGGGAGAATCGCTGGAGCCCGGGAGGCGGAGGTTGCAGTGAGCCGAGATTATACCATTGCACTCCAGCCTGGGTGACAGAGTGAGGCCCTGTCTCAAAAAAGAAAAGTCATCGTTAAAACTGAAAGAGGGGCCAGGAGTGGTGGTGCACGCCTGTAAGCCCAGCACTTTGGGAGGCTGAGGCAGGAGGATCTCTTGAGCCCCGGAGTTCAGGACCAGCCTGGGCAACATAGTGAGACCCCCATTTCTACAAAAAACAACAACAAAAACCAAAACAACAACAACAAAAAAACCAAGAAGCTGGAAGAGGAGAGTGGTTGCTTGGTTGAGTGGTTGGAAAAAGAAAGAGGCTGAAACTCCCTCAGGAGTTCCAGCCTCTTTCTTCTTCCATCTCTGTCTCTCTTATTATTACCTTTTTTTCTCTCCCTCCCTTTTCTACTCTTGTCCATCCCAGGCCTGCCCTCACCCTCTTTCCCCTTCACCCCTACCCCGCTCTGCCGCATACTATCTGTGTGACCTTGGGCAAATGACCCAACCTCTCTGTGACTTTATTTCCCTTATCCATAAAATGGGGATGGTAATAGGACCACCTCATTTGGCTGTTGTGAAGATTGAATGAAGTGATGGATGTGAAACCCTTAGAATCATTTCTGGCACATAAATAGTGCTGTATATGTGTTCACTTGTGTTGTTGTTGTTATTCTTACCCCCACGCTCCAGCAGGGAGCACTAGCAACCATGGTGGGAGGTGGGGATGTTGCCTGGGTGGTGGTGACGAAGGAATCTGGAGACTAGGGGGACTGTGAGTATCCCCAGGGACATCTCAGAGTTGTGAGTGGGGTCAGGGTTCACTAGAAGGAGTTATCTGCAGAGCTGAGCTTGATCTGGAGGGTAGGGCAGGCTTCATGTCAATAATTTAGGCCAGGCACAGTTGCTCGTGACCACCGTGGTCAGGAGTTCAAGACCAGCCTGGGCAACATAGTGGGAGTCCATTTCTAACAAAAACAAAACGAAAAACAAAACAGCTACGGAGGAGGCTGAGATGGGAGGATCACTTGAGCCCAGAAGGTCAAGGCTGCAGTGAGCTGTGATCACGTCAGTACCCTCTTGCCTGGGTGACACAGTGAGGCTCTGACTCAAAAACAAACAAACAAGACAAATGAGACCAGGTGCAGTGGCTCATGCCTGTAATCCCAGCACTTTGGGAGGCCAAGGCCTGAGGATCACTTGAGACCAAGAGTTTGAGACCAGCCTGGCCAACATGGTGAAACTGCATATCCACTAAAAATACAAATATTAGCCAGGCCTGATGGGGTACGCCTGTAGTCCTAGCTACTTGGGAGACTGAGGCAGGAGAATCGCTTGAACCTGGGAGGCAGAGGTGGTCGCAGTGAGTGGGGTTCGTGTCAGTGCACAAACCAAGACTGTTTCAAAAAAAACAAAAACAAAAAAAGAAAAGAAAAAGAAAAGAAAAATTAGCTGGGCGTGGTGGCACACGCCTGTAATCCCAGCCACTCAGAAGGCCGAGGCAGGAGAATCACTTGAACCTGGGAGGTGGAGGTTGCAATGAGTCGAGATTGCACCACTGTACACCAGCCTGGGTCACAGAGTGAGACCCTGTCTTAAAAAAAAAAAAAATTAGGAAAGAGGTTTAGGGGAGGACCTCCGTTCAGTGGGATCCAAAATGGGAAGGGTTTGAGACCTTAGGAATCTGGGGCATTGCATGCAACAGCACAGATTTTTAGGGGAGAACTTGCTGGGTTTGAGGACCCTGTGAATATCTCAGAAAGAGAAAGTGGCCTGAGACACTCAGTGGGGTTTGAGGAAAGGGATGGGGGTCAGCTATGGGACAGACGATGGGCAAACGTGTCTGAAGTAGGAAGGAGCAAGGCATTCTGGGCTCCATGAAAGTCACAGGGAAGGGGGACCTTCAGGGTCCAAGAGAAAGAATCGGAGCAAGAAGGAGGCAGGGTCCTCAAGGGGGCAGGACTAGTAGGGGAGTGGGAAAAAATTGGGGCTAATTGGGGGATTTTGGGAACCAAAGGATGTCTTGAAGGGGAAGGAGAGAGAAAGGTCTAAGGTCACCAAAGGGGTTGAGGATGGTTTGGGGTCTAATGGGGTTAATGGGGAAGTTTAAGGGTCTCCCACGGGATAAGAGACATTTTAGGGCCCCCTAAAAGTTAGGCATGGTTTGGAGTTCATATTGGGGGTAAGGGAATGGGTTAGGGTCCTTGAGGGTAGAAGGACATGGCTGGGGGTCCCCAAGAAGGAGTAGAATCTGGTTTGTTGTTCTGGGTGGCTGTAGAATGTGATTTGGGTCCCCAAAAGGAGTCAGGCACCATCTGGGATTTCTCTGGAAGCTGACATATGGTCTGAAGTCTCCCTGGATGTTGGCGTATGATCTGGGGTCCCTGAGGGAAGGGATGTGGTCTGAGGGTCCATCTGAATGTTGGGATATGATTTAGGGTTGCTGGTGGGGTGGTCTGGACCCTCTTGGATGCTGAGATATGATCTGGGGTTCTTCTGGATTTGGGGGCATGGTCTGGGGTCCCTGACAGTGTGTGGGGCGTAGTCTGAGGTCAAGCAGGAGAGCAGGGCATGATTTACGGTCCTAGGTGGCCCTAGAACATCGCCTGGGTTCTCAAGAGAGGTGAGGCCTGATCCGAGGTCCCCCTGGGTATTGGGACGTGATCCGAGGTCTCTGTAGGGAGATCTGTGGTCCTCAGGCCAGTTGGGGCGTGGTCTGGGGGGCTCTCGGGGGAGGCCGGCGGGGCTGGGGGTGGGGCTGGGGAGGGGTCGGGGGCGGGCCCGCAGCGGCTCCGCAATGGAGAGGGGTCTGCGGAGGGTTCGGGGCGGGGATCCCGGGTGTGCGACTGCCCCGCCCGGCCGCCCCCACCGGCCGGCGCCCCCTCCCCCCTTGCGGCGGCGGTGGCGGCGGGCGGCGCGGAGGGCGGAGCTCGGCGGCGGCTGGGGAGGGAGGGCGGGAGGCGGGAGGGAGGCGGCCCCGCGGCACCGCGCCCCCTCCCCCGGCCCTCCCCCCACCATGGCGCGGAGCGAGGCGGCGGCGGCGGGACCGGGCCCGGGGCCCCCCCCGGGCTGGGTGAGCACGGCCCGCAGCGGCCCGGGAGCGGCGGGCGGGGGCGCGGGTGTGTGCGCGGGTGTGAGCGTGCGAGCGTGCGAGTGTGTGTCCGCGGCGCTGCGGCGGGCCCGGCGTGCGCCCGCGCGGCCCTGTGTGTGCCCGGCGCCGGCGTGTGCGGCGCCCTGCCCGTGTGGCCATCGGGTGTGCGCGGGTGTCGAGCCCGGCCGGCGTGTCCGGCTGTGCGCGCGTGTCGCCCCGAGCGGCCGCCCCTCCGGCTGTGTGTCTGGGGGCTGTCGCGCGCCCATCGGAGGGGCTGTGTGCAGGTGTGTGTGTGCGTGGGTTGTGTGCCCAGGTGTGGGTCCCCCCCAGCCCGGTGCGTGCGCGGCTGGCTGAGCTGGGTGTTTGTGTCCTGGTTGGATGTCCATCCCCGGGTCTGTGGAGCCGGGTGTGCCCGCTCGGGTGTCCATTTGTGTGTGTGTATGTGTGTGTGTGTGTCTGCGGGTTGTGTGTCTCCGAGGGTGTGTATCTGTGAGTCCACGGCAGGTTGCCGGCCTGGGGACTGAGGCTCGGCGCCTTGTGGGTCCAGGCCTCGGTGTGGATTTGGGGGAGGGGAGTTTGCAGCTCCCTCGGTCCATGTCAACTGGGGGGTCCTTAGCGGTCCTGGGGGAAGCAGCCATGTCTTCCCCTTCCCGGTGGTTGCGGGGGATGGGCAGCCAGGAGGTGGACAGATGGAGGGGGGATGAGAGGCCGAGAAATGGACAGATGGGCCCCAAGGTGGGGGTTGGGGGGGCGAAGACCGGGCCCTTCCCCACCCACCCCACCCTAATTCTCCCACTGGCCAGACAACTGCAGATGGAGCCGGAGTTACCTCCATCCTGATGGCCAGGCTGGGGGACCTTTGGGGCTGCTGGTGGGAGGATCTCCTTGAAACGGTGATCTGGGACTCAAACCCCCAAATCCTCTGAGTTTCCACCTGCTGAACTCTGACCTCTGGGCTGGCTTGTGCCCTGTTTTTTGGGGAGCCTTGCGGGGAAGATGCCTAATGTGCTGGAGGGATGTTAGGATTTCACGGGCCTGGGAAGTAAGTAGGTGGGGTGGGGGGGGTGCCTCAGGGCTGGGAAGGATGTGTGTCCAAGTCTGTGTGAGTGTGAATCTGAGCATTGACTAGGCTACTGTGGTTCAGTATGGTGTGTGCATTTGTGTGTAAATCACAGGACTGTTTTGTGAGCATGTGTCTGTTATGAGTGAACCTCTTGGACTGTCTGCAAAGGTGGATCTTTTTGTGTCTGTGTGCATGTTTCAGTGTGGATCAGCCTTGTATCTGTGTGCTTGTGGTTGTGTGTGTGTATGTGTGTGTGTGTGAGGTGTGTATCTGTTGGTGTGGTGCTGTATCAACTTTGCAACATGGGGATGTGTGAAGTTGTATGAGTGTGTCTGGGCATTTGAGAGTGTGCATCTGTGTATCTTTGTGCAGGTGTGTGTGAGATGTATGCCCCTGTGTGCTGGTGAGTGTGCAAGGTATATCTGTTGTAGATGCATGGACCTGCTTGTCTGTTAGGGGGCACCTGAGTTTCTCTGTTGTATCTGTGCATGTGTGTGTGTGAACGTGCAGGGGAGAGTCAGTGTTGTATGTGTGTTGTTGCATGCAGGTGTGCCAACCTAGAGGGTATGTAACCATCTATGTTGTGAGTCTGTTTGTGTTTCAGTGTTGGTCTCTGGGGAGTAGGTTTGTCTATGTTCAAACATGTATGTGAAGGACACATGTGCCTGGCACAAGGCTATCCCTGCTTCTGGCCCAGTGGGTTTGAGGCCCATGTGGCATGACCTGTGGTGGTACGCTGGGGTCCCACCTGGGGTCCATGGACACAGTGTGTTCATATGCCAGGCCAAGTGCTCATAGAGGGCGGGGAGCACACAGATCCTGTTGCTATGTTCATGGAAATCTGGATGTAGAGACTGGGGTTGTGGGCCTGTGTGGGTTTTGACGTGGCCACACATGTTGGTGTGGACAATGATATCATGGCAAGGATGGGAAACTCTGGCCCTTCCCCAGCTCTTGGTACCATTCAAGACTTTGAAGTTGAGGGGCTGGAATGTGAACTCTTGGGTTCTAAAGGCGGGCCAGGTGTCTGGTCTAGACTCTTGGGTCTGAGGGAGGAGGGGGTGGGGTTCTTGGCTCCTGAAACCCCAGAGGACAAAGGGCTAAAGTCCTGGTCTCCTGAACTTTGGAGGGTGACCAGTCCTAAGGCCTAATCTCCTAGGAGTCCAGAGAGGACTTCGGGGCTCCTCTGAGACTGTGCAAAACCTGCAGCAGGAGGACTGAGAGAGTGATCACACCAGGGACTTCCCTGGCCAGGATGGTCTCTGAGGCAGGATCTGGTACGCAGAGAAGAGCCAGAACAATGCTAACAAGGCGGTTCTGTTCCTTTGCAGGTGCTGGCCCAGGCCCTGACTCCCTGAAGAGAGGTGAGTAGAGCCATGAGGCTTCAGAGAGAGAGGTGGGGAGATGGGGCTTGCTGTCAGTCATCTGGGGGCCTGGAACTGTGCCTAGCATGGATTTCAGTGCGGGGGAGGACAGTTCCCTGAAGGGCCAGATGCCCACCACTCTGCCCAAGGCTGGGAAGTGGTGACAAGGTCAGGAACGTCATAGTTGGGTGAGGGCTTGTGGTGGCCAGGAGGCTGTGGGGAGCAGGTGGGGGTTTCAGGCCAGGATATATTCAATCTCAGGATGGTTAAGGTGGTTGGGAAAGCAGGGTTTTCTCATGATATCAGTAAAGGATACAGGAATATGTCAAGACATGAAATGACCCCTGCATTTAGAGAGTTGAATGAATATGTTTTCCCATTTTGTGTGTGTGTGTGTGTGTGTGCGTGTGTGTGTGCGCATGGGTGTGGGAAGATCTCCTGATAGCCTGGCCTGCTGGTGGCTGAGAAAGCTGGAAAAAATAATAAATACTAATAATAGTAATAATGATAATGATAGTAGCAGCAGCTCACATGTATGTAGTGTTTACCTTGTCAGGAACTATTCTAAGCATGTCATAAAATATTATCTCATTGAATCCTCATAGCAACCCTATGAGGGAGGTGCCGTCATTATTCCCATTTGACAGATGAGCACACCGAGGCACAGAGAGGGGAAGTCACTTGATTAAAGTCACACAGTGGGGAGGTGGGGTCTGAACCCAGGCAGTGGGGTGGATCTGTCCTGCAGTGCTGCACTGTTCTTGATAAATGTTAGCCATTTCCATTGCTATTATGATTCCCTCCATTGGAGCCCCACCCCAGCTGTAGGGGGCGAGGCTCTGGACTTGTTTCATAGACCAGGGTTCTGAGCCCTGGAGACCCCACACCAAACAGGTGCAGAGCTGGGCCTCCTAATTCTGGACTTCCCCCTTCTAGGCCAGGGTTTCCAGTACGTTGTAGAGCAGTGATCTAGAGGGAGCGAAGGACAGATTTGAGACAAAAACTCAGAGATGGTAGGACACCCCGATCTCGCCTCTCTGCCTTTAGCCCGGTCGTTGTCTTCCTTAGTCGCTCTTTCCTCCTCTGTCTTTGTCTCCCTAATACTGTGTCTCTCTCTTTCTCTCCATCTCTATGTCTCTGTCTCTCTTTTTCGTGTCTCATTCTTCACTTCTTCACTCTCAGTTTTCTGTCTGCTCACCTTCCTTTCAGACTCATTCTCCTTTTGTCTGTCTGTCTGTCTCTGAATCTGTCTCTCTCTCTGTGCCAGTCCACTTCTCCCGCCCCCTGGTTTCTCCCTGTCTCTCTTCACTTCTCTCTATGACTTTCTGGGTCTCAGTCCTAGGCGCCCTCCCCACGAGAAGGAAGATCAAGGCCACCTAAGGCCATAGCCCCAAACACAGATTCCTGGGAGGTGGGCCAGCCGGGGTTAGGGTACAGGGCAGGGTGAGGCGAAAACAGTTTCAGGGACGCCCCCTTCCCATCCTTTCCTCCTTACCCCCCACCCACCCTGTGTTGTGATGGGAACTGACATGTCGTGGGCTGGAGCTGCCGCAGGGGGAATCCCCGCCGGAAGGTTTTGCCTGGAGCAGAGACATAGCGTGAGTGTGCGAGTGTGTGAGTGTGTGTGTGTGTGTTGTGTGTACCCAAAGATGTGAGCATAATAGTCTGCCCTGCTTGGGAGCTCAGCTGAGCCCAGGATGAAACCAGACCTCAGAGAAGGACTTCTTGAGGTTGAACTGGAAGACTCTGATACGTTTTTCTCAGTCCCTCCCACTTTCACACTCTCCCTGCCAATGCCAGAGGTGGGAGTGGGGAAACCCTTAACATTTATTGAGTACTTACTGTATGCCAGGCACGTTCAGTGGTACATGAATGAAGATGGTTAGATTATTATCCCAATTTACAGATCAAGAAATTACAGCCTAGTTAGGGGAAATCATTGATTTGAGGGGTCACAGAACTAGCAAAGGGGGAACCAGGATTTGAACCTGAGTCTGTTTGATTTCAAAGTACTTCCTCTCAGTAATAGGGCACAGTTCTATGCCTGGTGCATATTAAGCACTTGATGATGACTGCTAACATGTAATAAGCATATTTTATATGCCAGGCACGGTTCTAAGTATGTCATGTTCACCAATCCGTTTAATTCTCACAGAAGTAAGGCCTGTTTCTATCTCCCTTTTACAGATGAAGAAACCGAGAATCAGAGAGGTTCAGACACTTGCTGGAGGTCACACAGCTAGTGAGTATCAGAGCTGGGATTTGGAGCCAGGGAGTGTGGCTTGGACAGCCAGGGCCTTAAACCATAGTTAACAGTGATTTTTAGAATATTTAGTGGGTACTGGAGGCCCCAGGCTGGGCCAGGTGTCACCCCTCTGGTTGGGAGATCATGAGAGGTTTGGCAGCTACTATGGGAGGGGCAGAGGTGAGGGTGGGACACACAAGGTAAGGGCAGGGGCAATCTATCAGCCAGCATAGAAATATTTTTATTTTTATTTTTAAGATGGAGTCTTGCTCCTGTCGCACAGACTGGAGTGCAACGTCGCGATCACAGCTCACTGCAACCTACACCTCCCTGGTTCAAGTGATTCTCCTGCTTCAGCCTCCCGAGTGGGTGGGATTACAGGTGCCCGCCACCACGCCCGGCTAAGTTTTGCATTTTTATTAGAGACGGGGTTTCGCCATGTTGGTCAGGCTGGTCTCGAAATCCTGACCTCAGGTGATCTGCCGCCTCGGCTTCCCAAAGTGTTGGGGTTGAGCTACTGTGCCCAGCATGGAAATATTGTAATCTGTTGTTAACAGCTGATAGCGGGTCCTCTCGCCATCCTATGGAACCCAGCTGTAGGCGGTAGGGGAGGGATCCAGGTCTGACTCGTAGCAGGACGTCCCCTGTGGCCAAGCCCCGCGCCTGGGTAACCGGCTCCTTCCCCGGCAGGTCTCACCTCCCACCCCTCCAGCCTTCCCACTGCACCATGGCTCCAGGACCCTTCTCCTCGGCCCTCCTCTCGCCGCCGCCTGCTGCCCTGCCCTTTCTGCTGCTGCTCTGGGCAGGGGCATCTCGTGGCCAGCCCTGCCCCGGCCGCTGCATCTGCCAGAACGTGGCGCCCACACTGACCATGCTGTGTGCCAAGACCGGCTTGCTCTTCGTGCCACCCGCCATTGACCGGCGCGTGGTGGAGCTGCGGCTCACCGACAACTTCATCGCGGCCGTGCGCCGCCGAGACTTCGCCAACATGACCAGCCTGGTGCACCTCACCCTCTCCCGGAACACCATCGGTCAGGTGGCGGCCGGTGCCTTCGCCGACCTGCGCGCGCTCCGCGCCCTGCATCTGGACAGCAACCGCCTGGCGGAGGTGCGTGGCGACCAGCTGCGGGGCCTGGGCAACCTGCGCCATCTGATCCTCGGCAACAACCAGATCCGCCGGGTGGAGTCGGCGGCCTTCGATGCCTTCCTGTCCACCGTGGAGGACCTGGACCTGTCCTACAACAACCTGGAGGCCCTGCCGTGGGAGGCGGTGGGCCAGATGGTGAACCTGAACACCCTCACGCTGGACCACAACCTCATCGACCACATCGCGGAGGGGACCTTCGTGCAGCTTCACAAGCTGGTCCGCCTGGACATGACCTCCAACCGCCTGCATAAACTTCCGCCCGACGGGCTCTTCCTGAGGTCGCAGGGCCCCGGGCCCAAGCCGCCTACGCCGCTGACCGTCAGCTTCGGCGGCAACCCGCTGCATTGCAACTGCGAGCTGCTCTGGCTGCGGCGGCTGACCCGTGAGGACGACCTGGAGACGTGCGCCACGCCCGAGCACCTCACCGACCGCTACTTCTGGTCCATCCCCGAGGAGGAGTTCCTGTGCGAGCCCCCGCTGATCACACGGCAGGCGGGGGGCCGGGCCCTGGTGGTGGAGGGCCAGGCGGTGAGCCTGCACTGCCGAGCGGTGGGGGACCCCGAGCCGGTGGTACACTGGGTGGCGCCGGATGGGCGGCTGCTGGGGAACTCCAGCCGGACCCGGGTCCGGGGGGACGGGACGCTGGATGTGACCATCACCACCTTGAGGGACAGCGGCACCTTCACTTGCATCGCCTCCAATGCCGCTGGGGAAGCCACGGCGCCCGTGGAGGTGTGTGTGGTACCTCTGCCTCTGATGGCGCCCCCGCCGGCAGCCCCGCCGCCTCTCACTGAGCCCGGCTCCTCTGACATCGCCACGCCTGGCCGACCGGGTGCCAACGATTCCACGGCTGAGCGTCGGCTTGTGGCAGCCGAGCTCACCTCGAACTCCGTGCTTATCCGCTGGCCAGCCCAGAGGCCGGTGCCCGGAATCCGCATGTACCAGGTTCAGTACAACAGCTCCGTGGACGACTCCCTTGTCTACAGGTGGGTGCGGGTGCTGCCGTCCCAGGGCCTCCTCCCAAGCCCAGGGGGACCCTCCCTCCCACCTGCGCATTCCCTTGGCTTTCTTGCTCAGCCAGGGTTCTAGATGGCTGTGAGAGTTGTCCCTGCCCTCCTTTGCCCTCTCTCCTCTATTTCTCACTGTCTCTGTTTTTCATGCTTATAGAAAATATTTGCTGAGCACCTACATGAGCCAGGCCAGGGCTGGGCACTGGAGCCCTAACAATCACCAACCCAGCATGAACCCTACCCTCATGGGGCTCATAGTCAATATCACTGCTCCCCAGAGCAATCTGATTGGGCACTTCTTCAGTTAAACACTTTGGAGTGTGAAATGCACACACACATTTACAGTGACTTTTTTTTTTTTTTTTTTTTTGAGACTGAGCCTCACACTATCACCCAGGCTGGAGTGCAGTGGCATGATCTCAGCTCACTGCAACCCTCCGACTCCCAGGTTCAAGCGATTCTCCTGCCTCAGCCTCCCAAGTAGCTGGGATTACAGGTGTCCACCAACATGCCCAACTAATTTTTGTATTTTTAATAGAGACGGGATTTCATCGTGTTGGCCAGGCTGGTCTCAAACTCCTGACCTCAAGTGATCTGCCTGCCTTGGCCTCCTAAAGCGCTGGTATTACAGGCGTGAGCCACCTCGCCTGACCTACACTGACACTTATAAATTATATACCAGTACTACTGTACCAACACTTTGGGCACATTACAGAAACAGAAAACAAAAAATATGAGAAAAATATGTTATTTCCACCCTCCCTTGGGTTTGAAGCCATTGCTCTGGTGTGGACAGGCAGTATGGTGTCACAGACATTTTAAGAAAAGGGTTACTCTCTCCCATCGCCTCCTTATTCTCTTGCTTTCACCTCTCTGTCTCTACCTTCTCTGCCCTCGTTATGCATAGAGTCCCTGCCTTGTGCAAACTCCTGAGCTGGGTGCTGGGGACACAGGGAAACCAAGAGACCCAGTCCCTGCCCTCAGGGAGCTCTTAGTTCATGGGACTGCACAGTAGGTGGTGTCCTTGGCCTTGCCATGTCTCTCCGTCTCAGTTTTTTTTTTTTTTTTTTTTTTGAGGCAGGGTCTTGCTCTGTCACCCCAGGCTGGAGTGCAGTGATTTGATCATAGCTCGCTGCAACCTCAAACTTTTGGGCTCCAAGCAATCCTCCCGCCTCCTCAGAGTAGCTGGGACTATAGGCTTGTACCACCACACCGGGCTAATTTTTAAAAATTTTTAATAGAGGTGAGGTCTGGGTATATTGACCAGCCAGATCTGGAACTCCTGGGCTAAAGTGATCCTCCTGTCTCGGCCTCCCAAAGTGCTGGGATTACAGGTGTGAGCTGCTGCGCCTGGTGCAGCTTGGTAGTTCTTTAGTATGGCTCTCTGCCACAGAACCGGCACACAGTGGGCACTTGATAAATGGTTGTTTGGCACATGGACGTCTCTCCTTCTATCTCTGCCTCCCTCATGCACATTGTAGAGCACCTACTGAATGCTTCAGTCCTGTGCTTGGCTTCACTTGGAGATGCCAGAGGGGCTGGAGCGATTTCCCTACCTGTGGGGAGCCCCAGCTGCTGGCTGTCAGAGCTGAGAAACCTGCCTCTTGGCCTCCATCTCCACCTTTCCAGTGTTCTCTTGGCCATGGGCTTGGCACATGATAGATGCTTTCCCAGTGTTGGTTGAATGAAAAAATGCCTCTTGGCCAGGCGCAGTGTCTCATGCCTGTAATCCCAGCACTTTGGGATCACGGCAGATCACTTGAGGTGGAGTTCAAGACCAGCCTGGCCAACATGGCAAAACCCTGTCTCTACTAAAAATACAAAAATTAGGCGGGTGTGGTGGCATGCACTTGTGATCCCAGCTACTTCGGAGGCTGAGGCAGGAGAATTGCTTCAACCTGGGAGGCAGACGTTGCAGTGAGTGGAGATCGCACCACTGGACTCCAGCCGGGGCAAGAGAGAGAGACTCCCTCTCAAAAAAAAGCCTCTCCTTTCCTTTGTCTCTGTCTTCCTCATTTCCCTCTCTTTTTGATTCTGGTCACCGCACACTGAGTAGATGCCTACTGTGTGCCCATCTTGTGCTGGGCCCTGGACCTACTGAGATAGACTAGGTTCTGGCCCAGCCTTACAAACACTGGGACAAACAGGTGAACAAAACAAAAACCTTCACAAGGCGCTTCCGAGCTTGCCACTTCATTCCATCTTCCCAACTCTGCTATGAAGGCGCGATGACCCCCTCTCCGTTTCACAGACAGAAAAACTGAGGTTCAGGGGGGATATCACTTGCCCAAGGTCACACAGAAAGTAGCAAAGCTGTCCTTTTTTACGCTGACACACATTTGTTGAGCACCCACTGCTGGGAGGGGAGATGGATAATATATTTCTGTAAATAATTCTTAGCTTCTGTGACTCTCCACTTTTCTGTCCCTCTCTTTCCTTTGCTCTGACCCATGGCCACCACGTGGTGGGGTGGGGGAAATTCACAAGCCCCCAGACCCTGCATGGATGCAGATATGGATGGCCCCCTGTCCCCAGCTGGGCAACAGACCCTGGGACTCTCCTCTTCTCTGTAGGGCCCCAGTTCCAGTTCTCCACCTCCCATTGCAGATTCCTATGCTATGGTGCTGCAGGGGTTAACTTCCTCACGCTGTCACGGGCGGAGGTGACAGCCAACCAGAAGCCTGCTTAGCTGCTTGCTTGGGTTTTGCAGCCAATTAGAGACCCAGGGGTTCAAGATTTCTTAAGGAGTCAGCCTCTGTCCTTGAAAAGGGGTGGGGGAAGCCCCTAGCAACTGGTTATTTAGGGGAAGGAGCAAGTGGAATCCAGGGCTCTGGAGAGGAGAGATGAGGAAAGGAAGAGGAAGGCTTAAAGCCAGGTGGCCGAGGGTGGCTGGGGTGGGTGGCAGTGGTCTCTGAAATGGCAGGCAGGGGTGGGTAGAGTGGAGTTGGAGAAGTGGGTGTACCTTTGTGAAGGGGAGGGGCCCTGACTGGAAGTCTTTTGGTTGAAGGGTGGCTCTTGGTAGTGGGGGAACCTCCCGGAGGTGGGATGACAGAGGTGGAGCTTCAGGGCCAGAAGGTGGCCCTGCTGGAGGGGAAGGGGAAGCCTCGGAGAGAGAAGCAGGTCCATTGAGGTGGGAGTGTGGCCTGTCAGAGGGAATGGAGCTTGTTCTGCATGGTCCCGAGAAGTGGAAGGGGTGGTCCTTGTCTCCAGGTACCCACTAAAAGCCTTTGCAGGAGAAGAAAGCTGGTGAGGTTGCATCCGGCCATGCAAATCAATGTGGACCGGGCAGTCCGGGTTTAGCTGAGGCTGAACGTGGCCCACAGTGTGGAAGGGACGTGCTCAACAGAAAAGGGCCAAGGCCTAGTGGGAATGGTCCTCCAGAGGGGTGGGTCTTACAGATAGGAGGAATGCAGTGGGCTGGACAGTGTGAGCCACAGCAAGGGTTACTGGCCAACATGGGGCAGGACGCAAGCTAATGGTGATATCATTAAGTGCCAGGCCCTGGCTATGTTAACTCATTCATTCCTCACACCATCTCTAAGATGTAGGAATACTTGGGGGAGGGAGGAGAGAAAGAAGAAGAAGAAAAAAAAGGGAATTCTTATCATCCCCATTTGAGGAAAAGGAGGCACAGGGAGGTTAAGAAACTCAGGGAAGGTCTCTGGGCATGGTGGTTTATGCCTGTAATCCCAGCACTTTGGGAGGTCAAGGTGGATGGATCACCTGAGGTCAGGAGTTTGAGACCAGCCTGGACCAACATGGCGAAACCCCATCTCTATTAAAAATATAAAAATTAGCCAGGCATGGTAGTGGGTGCTTGTAATCCCAGTTACTTGGGAGACTGAGGCAGGAGAATCGCTTGAACCCGGGAGGCAGAGGTTGCAGTGAGCCGAGATCGTGCCATTGCACTCCATCCTGGGTGACACAGAGAGATTCTGTGTCAAACTAAACAAAACAAAACGATCAAAATGAAACAACAGAGAAACTTGCCTAAGGTCACAGACCTAGCAAATGGCAGAGGAGAGACTCAAACCCAGACAGTCTGGCCGCCAGACTTTGTCATCTTAACCACTTTTCTACACTAGCCCTCATTCGAGGGGAGAGGCCTGCAGCAAGAAAGGAGTATGATGTGTGCTTGGCTACATTTGACCCCTTTAGGGAAGAAACTTCTGGTAGTGTGATTTGGTGACTTTTGGTGGCACAGGAACGTATGAGGTGGTTGCCTTCAATATCTGGACAAGGAGCAAGGCCTGCAGCCTGGATGTGGCCTACACACAGTAGGGGAACCATCCCTAAGGGGCCATTGTGGGGTATGCCTGGAAGCCACAGTTCAATTGGTTGGGGAATGGCCTGTAGCAATGTGGGGAACATGTAGTCGAGGGACTTGGAAACTGTGCCAGGACATAGACAAAACTAGATTTTTTTTTTTTTTTTGAGACCAAGTTTTGCTCTTGTCACCCTGGGTGGAGTGCAATGGCACAGTCTCAGCTCACTGCAACCTTTACTTCCCAGGTTTAAGCGATTCTCCTGCCTCAATCTCTCGCGTAGCTGGGATTACAGGCATGCACCATCATGCCCAGCTAACTTTTGTACTTTTAGTAGAGATGGGGGTTTTACTATGTTGGCCAGGCTGGTCTCGAACTCCTAACCTCAGGTGATCCACCTGCCTTGGCCTCCCAAAGTGCTGGGATTACAGGTGTGAGCCACCGTGCCTGGCCAAAGCTAGATGTTTTACCTAAAGGTGCTGCATGCAGATGAGGGGGAGGGACCTGCATCATGGTTTTCGCTAAAAAGCACCAATACGTATAAAAGAGGAACTAGAAGAGCATCCATTGTTCCAGTAGGAATATGACAGGCACTGTGAGTTGACCTTAGTGTCCACCTGAGGATGGAGATGCAGAAAAGGGGAGGTGGCCAGTAGCATTGGCCCAGTTTTGGGGTAGAAATGCCTAGATGAAGGACCTTGAGTAGCAGTTGTCCTAGCAGGAGTGAGACAGAGCTAGGGGGCCTGTCCCTTGAGGGCAGGGCTTAAAAACCATATCCCCCCCACTGAAGGGGCCGGAATATGAAGAGGAGGCAACATGAATGGCAGATACATTGTCCCAGTGGGTGATGGGACACAGCTGGGAGGTGGGTCTGAGGGCGGGGCAAACAGATAAGGGGTCCTGAAAGGGTGGGAATATGTTGATGAAGGCGGGGCTTGAATTGCTGCTTTTGTCTCAGTAGTGAGTGAGACTTTGGTAGCCGGGTTTAGTCTCCACTGCTCACCATGGGCGGGGCATAAAGCGAAGGGGCGTGGTTAGGGGGTGGGACTAACCCCATCCTGACCCCACCCCCTCCTGCAGGATGATCCCATCCACCAGTCAGACCTTCCTGGTGAATGACCTGGCTGCGGGTCGCGCCTACGACTTGTGCGTGCTGGCGGTCTACGATGACGGGGCCACTGCGCTGCCGGCCACACGAGTGGTGGGCTGCGTGCAGTTCACCACGGCTGGGGATCCGGCACCCTGCCGCCCACTGAGGGCCCATTTCTTGGGCGGCACCATGATCATCGCCATTGGTGGCGTCATCGTCGCCTCGGTCCTCGTCTTCATCGTTCTGCTCATGATTCGCTACAAGGTGTACGGCGACGGGGAGAGCCGCCGCGTCAAGGGCTCCAGGTCGCCCCCGCGGGTCAGCCACGTGTGCTCGCAGACCAACGGCGCAGGCGCGGCGCAGGCCCCTGCCCTGCCCGTCCAGGACCGCTACGAGGCGCTGCGCGAGGTGGAGTCCCCAGCCGCCCCCACCGTCGCCGTCGAGTCCAAGGCTGTGGCTGCCGAGGCGGCATCCGCGGAGATGGAGGCAGTCCTTGGACGTTCTCTGGGCGGCTCGGCCACCTCGCTGTGCCTGCTGCCATCCGAGGAAACTTCCGGGGAGGAGTCTCGGGCCGCGGTGGGCCCGCGGAGGAGCCGATCCGGCGCCCTGGGGCCACCCACCTCGGCGCCCCCTACTCTAGCTCTGGTTCCTGGGGGGGCCGCGGCCCGGTCGAGGCCACAGCAGCGCTATTCGTTCGACGGGGACTACGGGGCGCTATTCCAGAGCCACAGTTACCCGCGCCGCGCCCGGCGGACAAAGCGCCACCGGTCCACGCCGCACCTGGACGGGGCTGGAGGGGGCGCGGCCGGGGAGGATGGAGACCTGGGGCTGGGCTCCGCCAGGGCGCGCCTGGCCTTCACCAGCACCGAGTGGATGCTGGAGAGTACCGTGTGAGCGGCGGGCGGGCGCCGGGACGCCTGGGTGCCGCAGACCAAATGCCCAGCCGCACGGACGCTGGGGCGGGACTGGGAGAAAGCGCCGCGCCAAGACGTCGGACCGAAGTGGAGACGCGCCCTTGCTCCTGGGAGGGGGCGGGGCGGTCTTGGGCTGCGACTTGAGGCCACGACCCCGTGCCCAGGGCGGGGTTCGGGGATTGGCTGCCGGCCTCCCCTACCCCACGGACTCCTCGACCCCCTCCTACCCCTCCCCCCGCGCGCTCGCGGACCTCGCTGGAGCCGGTGCCTTACACAGCGAAGCGCGGGGAGGGGCAGGGCCCCCCGACACTGCAGCACTGAGACACGAGCCCCCTCCCCCAGCCCGGCACCCGGGGCCGGGGCAAGGGGCCCATTTCTTGTATCTGGCTGGACTAGATCCTATTCTGTCCCGCGGCGGCCTCCAAAGCCCTCCACCCCTACCCCTCTCACATCCCTGGTCCCGTCGGGTCTGGCTTGGGGTCCCCCTTTCTCTGTTTCCCTCGTTTGTCTCTATCCGGCCCGCTTGTCGTCTGTCTGTTGTGCCTGTCCTTCCCTATTTGCCTCTCCTTTCTCTGTCCCGTCGTCTCTTCTCCCTTGGCCCTCCCTGGTTTTGTCTAGTCTCCCTGTCTCTCCTGATTTCTTCTCTTTACTCATTCTCCCGGGCAGGTCCCACTGGAAGGACCAGACTCTCCCAAATAAATCCCCACATGAACAAAATCCAAAACCAAATTCCCCTACCGGAGCCGGGACCCTCCGCCGCAACAGAATTAAACTTTTTTCTGTGTCTGAGGCCCTGCTGACCTGTGTGTGTGTGTGTGTGTGTGTGTGTGTGTGTGTGTGTGTGTGGTGTGTGGTGTGTGTGTGTGTGTGTGTGGTGTGTGGTGTGTGTGTGTGGTGTGTGTGCGGGGGGAGGGTGACCTAGATTGCAGTATAAGTTCTCGGAGTAAGACTGAAGGAAGATGACTAACTGGGGCCGGGGGAGACTGGCAGACAGGCTTCTATCCTCTGAGAGACTTAGAGGTGGGGAATAATCACAAAAATAAAATGATCATAATAGCTAACACTTAGTGAATACTTACTATGTACAAAGCACTTAAGTCATTTAATTCTCACGACAACACTTGGACATTGGTATTATTATCCTGTTTTCCAGATGAGGGAATTTCAGCCCAGAAAAGTTAAATAACTGGCCCAAGATGGCAAAACTGGGATTTAAAAAGGCAGGCAGACTGATTTCTGAGGCTGAACTGTAGAGGTGAAAAGACAGCTTCTCCTCCACTCTCTGAAATTTCACTGGAATGGGCTGACAATAGACAGATTAACAAGAGAAAAGGCATATGGAGGTTATTAACATGTGCTGGGGAAAATCACAGGAAAGCGATTACCCAATAACCCAGTGAAGTTTAAATGCTTATATGCCTTTCTTCTTAGGGATAGGGGAGATGGGGAAAAGTAGGCAATTTTGAGGGGTAGTAAATGATTTTTGAGAAAATGAATGGATCCAGGAGAGAGAAATTAGCTTGTAAATGTCTCTGGAATTTGAGCCTGCCAGATAATTTCTTGCAACAAAGTCCATCCAGATGTGGTTACATTTCTCTGTCTTTTTTTCCTGTTAAAGATAATGAAATGTCAGGGAGAGGACAGAAGGCAATTGTGTTCTTTTTGCTGGGTCTGGTCTTTAGGCAGATAGATAAGAAGATATCAGAGGAAAGCCTCTTCCAGCATCTGCTGATCTCGAAGTGCCTTTAAGATAATCAGCAAAGCAGGGTGCCATATTTTGGGGTGACATTCCCTGAACTCCTTCAATACTCTTAAGTACAGTGCTCTACTGCTGAGCAGTTATTGAATATTCATTCCATCCTCTGAGACCTCACAACTCAGTGGGGTAGGGTAGATATCCTTGGTCCCATTTTACAGACAAGACCCTGAACCACAGAGAGATGAAGTCCCTTGCCCAAGTCCCTCCATCCCCCACGTGAATAAATAGCGGAGATGGAAGTTTGATTGAACCCCTATACTATGCTGCCTCTGGTGTCTGTGTCCGGAGGCTGGGGAATGGCCCCCATGACCTTAGCCCAAGCTTGGATATCCACAGCCAGGCTGGTGAGCGCAGGGATAAGAGCTCTTGTGTGGCTCTGCCTGGAATCTGAGGGACCCTGGTGAAGAAGTCAGCCGAGGGCATGGAGGATGGCGTGGGAAGATCGTTTCTCAGGTGAGGCTGAGGGCTGTGGCTGGGGAAGGAAAGCTGGCTGGGGGGAGGAGAGGGACAGACATCCCAGCCTTTTCAGGGGCCCTGCAGTGACAACGCCTTCCTGATCCCAGGAAGGAGGAGGAAGGCTTCTTGCCAGCCAGGGGCCCCCTGAGGCCAGGGGAGGAGGAGAGAAAGACAGAAATAGAAACAGAGCAGGAGGGAGGGGGATGGGTATAGGCAGACAAGGTGGGAGGCAGCTAGGACAGAGGCGCCAGAGAATCACAGGCCAGGAGGCCTCCTCACCCAGGGGCCCAGCCACCCTCATGCCACGGCAGTGCTCCCAAACCCTCCCTGGTGAATGGATAAAGAGCATGCAACCCATCAAGTGCAGCGGCTCACGCCTGTAATCCCAGCACTTTGGGAAGCCGAGGCTGGCAGATCACGAGGTCAGGAGTTCGAGACCAGCCTGACCAACATGGTAAAACCCTGTCTCTACTGAAAATACAAAAATTAGCTGGGCGTAGTAGTAGTGCACACCTGTAATCCCAGCTACTCAAGAGGCTGAGTCAGGAGAATTGCTTGAACCTGGGAGGCAGAAGGGGCCAAGATCGTGTCACTGCACTCAAAAAAAAAAAAAAAAAAACCATGCAACCCAGTGCATGGCACATAATGGTCAGGAAATAGAGTTACTCCAGTTATAAGCATGATTGCATTTAAAGCCTGCACAGATATATGCAGTGTGTGCAATTTTCAAGATGAGAAAACTGAAGTTCAGAGACATTAAGGAGCATGCCCAAGATCACAAAGCCAGTTAACAGCAGAGCCATGATGGAAAGCTCTGCCTCGAACCTGCACACGGAACCATCGGGAATACTGTCTCTCATTCACTTGATAAAGCCTTATTGAGCCTGTATTATGTATCTGGTCCTATGTAGGGGCTATTGCAGTGAACAAAATAGATGAAACAAAACAAGAAAGCCCTGCTCCATGATGCCTACACTCTTTTCTTTTTGAGACAGAGTTTCACTCTTGTTGCCCAGGCTGGAGTGCAATGGAGTGATCTCGGCTCACCGCAACCTCTGCCTCCCGGGTTCAAGTGATTCTCCTGGCTTGTTGCTATTATATCCTCAAAAAAGAAACAAAAAAATAAGAAAGCCTGTTAAGCATATAAAAGCAACAGAGCCCGGGCATGGTGGCTCACACCTGTAATCCCAGCACTTTGGGAGGCGGAGGTTGGCAGATCACCTGAGGTTGGGAGTTTGAGACCAGCCTGGC